>PVHP010007024.1:0-58288 GCA_004024765.1 Zapus hudsonius | reverse complement strand
AAACAAGTCTGGAGTGGTGCGTGCATATTAATGAACTGTCAAACCCAACTGTAGTCTCTGGTCCTGGGATAGTTCCTGGTTCATCTTGTCCCCTCAGAGCTGAAGGTAGCACAGGAAACTGAGTCACACAATTATGGCTTAGTTGTGTTCTTGAAACCTGGCTGCTTTCTGGCAACTTCTCCCACTCAATGCAATATTTTTACTGAGTTAGTTTTCTATATAAAATTTCAGCAGCCCAATCCTCTCCACAGCAAACAGCCTGCTTCAAGTGTTCAATGAGAGCAGATGAATTCTTTAATGTGTTGCTTTTGTCTAGAATTTACTGAGATGGTAATGGTTTCTAGGCATCAACTTCTATCACAGAAATCATATTATAACAGAAATCAAAATAAGTCTTCTATTATCTGCATCTAGTTCATTATGTCCCACTGAAAAAAATACTTATCTGCACTTTCTTTCTGTAATAGGCATTTCTCATTTCCTGTCTTTTTCTTCTCTTTTTTTTTCCTCTTCTTTTCTTTGCAACCTGGGCTGGCCTCAAACTCCTGATCCTTCCACCCACCTCAGTCTCCCAAGTGCTGAGATTACAGGTATGCATCACCACAACTGGCTTAATAACAATTTTTTGTAGCATATCCAGAAGGCATGTAGACAGGGTGATATGCTGAGCAAATCTTATTTCTTTGCTAGTCAAAAAAGAAACCACTATTTGTCATCAACGTGACTCACCCCAGGCTTCCACCACCACACCCAAACCATACAATACTGCAGAAGGTCTGGATATAAAGCTAGCCCAGAAAATAAAGCCATGATGTGGGGCAAAATTACACTTCAGAGTTTGCCAAATGTCACTTCTCTTTGGTGTTTACACTAGTCTTTATTCTTCTTGTTACAAATCATTACACATGGAATGGAGTATTTGGTTTATTTTTTTTTTTACTTTTTTAATTTTAAAAATTTGTTTTGTTTGTGATGCTTGGATGGAACCCAGGGCCTTGTAAATGCTGGGCAAGTGCTCTATCACTGAGCTACATCCTCAGACTTTGGGATTTTTGTTTGTTTGTTTGTTTCTTTAACTGCATTTCTACTTACACCTCAGGTTATCCCATAAAGACAATGTGCCAATGAGGCTCTTGGATTGTTTCCATGCCACAGTTCTGTTTATTGAGAGAATGTCTCTTTGGGCAAAGACACTTTGTGTTCATGAATAATCTTAATTTCCTCAGTTCCATTTGTAAGAGTCCACTAATTTCAAGAGAAGACTGTTTAAAACGTGTACCAGGGACCACATAGAATGTCGGCTCAATCTACCTCCTCTCCTCTTTGTCTAGAGTGCAATCCCAGAGCTCCACTAAGCTCAGTCAGCCTATCCCAACACTGACCAGCCCAAAGCTGATGAGACCAGGACTGACATGCTTCAAACTCACCCAATCAGCCTTGCCTTACTGGGAGGTGAGAACAAGGTAAAGAGATTAAGAGAAAGAAAACCTTTCTGCGTGTCCAAAACTGTGGCAAGAAGCATGTAGACCTATCTGGGTTTCACTGTGAGAACTGAAAACCGGGAAGCTGTCAAGACAGTGGTGATATGTGATGCGGTGCAGACGGAACTTCCTCAGGGTCTCACCAATGTCTTCCTACTCAGGCCCAGTTGCCTTCAAACGTCTTTGATTTGGGGTGCTTTGTATCTCTGAAACAAATACCTCTCATCTTTGTTTGAATTAATACAAATTGGGTTTTCTGTTAGTTAATAACCAAAATTCCCAGGAAATTCAGAGATAACCAGAATATGAATAAATATGGAACTGATTTTGGATAATGGTCTCAGTAATTTTTCAAACTTTTCTCCTCCATGGCCCTCAATAAGGAAACATTTAACACTGCAACCATTGGGCTCAAATTCATGTAAATAACCCCAGCTCAAGTAATGTTAATCTTTAGTATTTGTTGTCAAGTAAAAACAGAGCAAATAATGTAAAATGGGTTTTATGAATGTGCAGACATAAATGGGAACAAATCAAAAACAAATAGTAGATAATAGAACATAAAAGATAGGAAATCTCTCTTATCAGTGCTTGCCTATTCGTATTTTGTGTGTGTGTGTGTGTGTGTGTGTGTGTGTGTGTGTGTGTGTGTGTGTGTAGCATGAGCATGTGTGTGTTCATGCGTGTTCACATGGGGGTACACTTCTGTGTGGGGTATGCATGGACATGTGTGTGGAGGCCAGAGGAGAATCTCAGGTATGCCATCTACTTCTTTTTGAGACAGGGTCTCTCATTTGCCTGGAGCTCACCAATTAGTTTAGACTAGATGGCTAGCAAGCTCAAGGGACCCTCCTGTTCCTGCTTCCCCAGTGCTGGGGTTCCAGGCACACACCACCACACACTGCCTTTTACGTGAGTGCTGGGGATTAAACTCAGGTCCTCATTCTTTCAAGACAAGCACTTTATTGACTGAGCAAGTTCCCCAATTCTCTCTCTCTCTCTCCATATTTTTATTGCAATCTAGAACACATAGAAAGAACTTCACTTGTATCTCTAATTAAGTCTTCTTTCTTTTCAATTGACACAAAGTGGAAAATCTTTGTTCATCACATAGGATCTTGAGAATGATGACCAAAGCAGGACACACTTGAATTTTATCTTTGATTTCTTCTTATTGTTTGAAAAATTTCTGACTTGACCTAAGTGTCACGACAAGCTGACTGTATCCTGTTATGGAGCATAACATGTTGCTAATTTTCCACTACTAAGAATAATTAGGAAAAAGTAAGTATATTTCAAGTGACAAGAGTATCATCCTTGCTTGTGCCTAGGTAGCTCTCATTTGAGAAGCGCTCTTCATGGGAAATCCTACTCTTTCTCTCAGTACTGCATGTCAACTTAAATACTTGTCTAAATGGAAAAAAGCATTTCTTTTGGACCATGGGCCCTTTGTCCATGGTAGTTTTCAGAGAAGATAAAGAACAAATGCTTTAAGCCTTCCCTTTCCCTGAACCATCCAATCCCAGCCCTGCCCCACCCCCTTTCTCCACTAGAAGCTAAGAGGCCAGCTGTAGTATCCTCCTGGTCACTGGGCCTTGCTTGACCCATGTAGGCTCTTTGCCTCCCCTGCAGGTGTCCCCCTGGTTCTCGCTGGGGAGATCTCTCTCCCTAATGATAAGCCCTGCATGTCTTTCAGATGCCACTATAAACTCTCCCACCATGAGGCCATGCCTATCCTCTGCCTCACATGTTTCTTCTCCTTTTCTGATCTCTTACATGTCTTGAAACATTTCTAGTTCTTATTTATTAGCACAGAACAGTGTTCAAGAACCAGCACTAGAAGAATAATGTAGTTACAAAATTGCATGTAATATTATAGAGCGGTGTGAAAATCCCACTTCAGTTTATTTCCCCAGTTTATGTTTTCTCCATTATTTCCATAACAAATACATAGTATACAATACAAACAATAAAAATCTCCATTTCCTGTTTTGTTTTTCAAGTACTTCCATCACTTGAGTTCTCCCTAAATTTAATACAAAATCATTATGGTCCCCAATTGTTCTTTGCTTATTTACTGAGACTGGTTTCTACTTGTTAATATATTGCAATTATGTTGGAAATGCATATACTACCTCACTGTTTCTTGCTCCCTATTCCCTCACTCTCCCTTCTGATATACGAGTTATTATCTGATTAATTTATTCTCAACAACGTCTGAATAAAGTCAAGAGGAGCCTTCTACTAGACATCTCTGAAAGGTATTTGTGGGATATTTTACTTTCCTCAAGCCACTGAAAGCTTTGTACAGTAGATACAATATTGCCTTTCAGATTAAAACATGACTTCAGGAAAAGACAATGAGTTGTGAAGCTGAAATGTACAATAATTATCAAAATATATGGGTTTCTTTACCTACATTACATTCTCCTCAGTGTTTTTTTGAGAAAAAAAAATGTAAAGGAAGATGTAGAAAGTAAAGAAAGTGAAAGGAACATAAGAAAGAAGTTACTCGAGAGAAAATGACAAGCAGGAGAGACTGGAGAGAAATGGGAAAGCGGGAAAGAAAAGGAGAGTGAGATAATAGAGATGAGAAAGGAGGAAATAAGTGGAAATGTGAGAAAAAATTGAATATATGTCAAACCCAAGCTAAGAATAAGAATGCTAAACACAACACGATGGATGCTCATTTATTTATGCATGCTTCTCAGTCCCTTGAATATTTACAGATATGTTTGCGTTCCTGATGACATGACATCCCCTTTTCCCGTTCTGCCTAATGCAATCAAAGTTATTCCATAATTTTCTAAATATTTAGTCAAAGCACAAAATTCCTAAAAGAATACAGGGGAAAGAAAAGAATTCTGTGACAATTTACATCCCAACTCTAACTTTTTACTGACTCTGGGACTTTTTGTACATTTTATGAATCCTCACAACAATGTTATTTCACAGAGAAGGAGATGGTTGCTTCCACAGATAAATGTCTAATCCTACAACTGGAGGTGGTAGGCTGAGCTCCAAACATCTCCTGTTGTTGCCCTTCCTCTATAAGCAACATCTGCATTTCCCCCCTAACTGCCTCTTTTTCCAGTTTTCCTATAGCTCTCTAAACGTATCTCCATCCACATACAGAATCGTATCTGTAGCCAGTACCCAGGGAATCAAAGTGTGTGGTTGGCTTTGAGGAAGAATTACACGATGATGAAATCTGCCTATCTTCAATTCCAAGTTGAATCTGTCTCTGCCCAGGAGCAGAGAATCTGGATTGGTCAGCCTGAAGTCTACACAGATCCAGACACCCTAGGAGGTCTGATCCCACCCTGAAGATACAAGGTCACCTGTGACATATGATCATATCTCCCTGGGGCCTGGGAGACTCTACCCCAGGGAGTCACTGTGGGCACACTGCCTTTGATCTGGAGATTATGACTGAGCGAAGGACAATGAGAGATCTGGGTCTTCCGAGACTTATTCTCCAGAACCAGACTTAACCAAACCAGTTCCTCACATGGTGTGGTTGCAGGGCTTGTGTAGGTCATAACAGTTCCTGTGAACTCACAAATGTGCCAGTCACTTTAGTTCAGGCTACTTTCTTTCTGCCCCCTCTTCTGCAATATTCCCTGGGCCTTGGAGGGTAAGATAGAGCTGTCTTATGTAGTGCCGAGCACTTGATAATCTCTAATTTTCAGAATTTTGATGAGTTTTGAATCTCTCCAGCGGTCTCCCAAAAGAATCTTCTCTTGCCAACAGAGAACAACACTTAGAGTCTTTCCTTCAGCTTCTCTGTAATGTTCCCTGAGCCCTGACAGGTATAATAGAGATGTCTCACCCAGCGCAGAGCACTGGACTGTCACTTCTTCTCAGCACTCAAGGGGCAATCTTAACCAGTGATTGATGTCTCCTTCCTTGTGTGGGTTTGACTGAATACTGTGTTTCCGGACTCTCCGTAAAGCAGGGCATTTAAGTGGAGACTTCACAGGAGTCACCTAACCATAAGGTTTCCTTTCTGTGGGTGTGCCATAGCTGATTGTATCTATAGCAACATTTATAATTAGGCACAGTAGATTACTCCTCTGTTTTATGTGCCTCCCCCAGGGATTTAATTGTACACTATTTAGTATTAAAGCTAAAATTAAATTACATCAATTATCTTTGCTTAACAATATCCCTGTGACCCATTCATCTTATATTTCCCCCTAAAGTGTATTATTCTTATACCATGAATATTCTAATTATAGACTCTATTTAGAAAACCATTTGTAATTATCAAGAAAAGCAAAGACAAATATTAGAGACAGTTTTGGAATGACTTACTGTTGATCTAGACCTTGCTTGACTGAATGAAGAGTCTTCTCAGAATGACAGGATGGTGTTTTTTTATATACTTAATCTAGGTGGCTATGGAAGGTGAATTCTGTATAGAGAAAGGACACTGGCCTTAGACTCAGTAAATATAGGTATGAATCACAGTTCTGGCACTTAGCTTGAGTACTTAGGGTATTTATTGGACCTCTCTTAGATTCAGTATCTTTTAAAATATAAAATGAGCCTTGCAGAGCTGTTACTTTTAAACCATGTTGCAGGGGAAAATCTGGCTTATTACATAGGTTAAACATGTCTTTTTATCCCTTGTCTTCTCTGGGAACCCACTAAAAATCGAGAAAATAAATTTAAAACAAAAAGGAAAGTTGTATATCCCTGACATAAATAACAATAACATAGAAATCATGTAATTTATAATTTCTAGATACAAAGATATATGAATACATTCATTTCAATCACAGTATATTGGGTTAAGATAGGCTACAGGACAATAAGCAGCTAACCTGAGAACTCAATGGCTGATCTCCTAAAAGTATATTTCTTTTTATGTGCAGTCTGGTCAAGTTCAGTCTTTAACAGGCAGCTTTAGCCTGTTATTTCAACCTGAGACCTAGAGTCACGTAGGGAGAATATGTGGAGAAGTCATACCAGTCTTGTATGCTTTGATCTGGAAGTAAGCCACATCACTGGTACTTTTAGTCCATGGGTCAGAATAGCCTCAGGCTCCCAATTAAGTTACAAGAGTCTGGAATAAAGCGGAACACAGGGATATTTGGAGAGCACTTAACATCTCACCTGCAGGTTAAAGCATGTGTGCAAAGCCCGTTTCTGCCACTCCTGTGAAGTTTGTAACTTCCCTGTGACTCCATTCCACTCACTCTCAATGGAGATGGCGGCAATGGTATCTAATGTAGGAATCATAAGAACCAAGTAATCATCAGCTATTCGATTTCCATCATTATTGCCAAACTTCTAAGTCCACCAGGTGTTAACTGTTTGTTACCATGGTGACCTGGAGTTTGGGTGAAGGGCTGGGAGGAGCACATTACATTTGAATAGTACTTACAGCTTGAATGCTGACAGTAGAGCTGTGGTGCATGCAGGGGGTGAACAGAACTTTCATTTTCCATTATTTTAGGAAGCAAAGCACTTTCATTTGGGTCACATCACCTTGCCAATTCTAGACTGAGGATTCAAATTCAATTCTGATGACTCTTTGGACAGGTGCATTTACTGACCCACCCTCACCCCACTGTCCTGACTCAAGGTAGGAAAAAAAAAGGTGGCAGAATCAGCAAAATCAATGAAAGAGAAACAGGAATCAAGTCCCTTGGCTTCAAATACTGAAGACACGAAGTGGATCCTGGGAGAAGTTACATTTTCAATCCTCAGCACCAATAGACTTTCAGGGTAGAAAACCTTTACCCATGCCTATTGGAACAAATGGCCTGCTGTATCAGAAAAAGTGGTGGCCAGGAACACATGTTCATGTTGAGATGGTCTTTGTCAGAAAGCAAAAGCTGCAAATGAAATCTGAGGCTCAGTGACATGAGAAAAGAGTCAGAAAGAAAGAAAATGGAAAGGAAGAGAAAAACTTTGAAAAACAAATCATATGCTGGGGAGATGGCTCAAGCCGTTAAAGGCACTTGCTTGCAAAGTCTGCTGGCCTGGGTTGGCTGAAGTTCAAATCCCCAGGACAATGTAAAGCCAGAGACATAAAGTGGCCATGTATCTGGAGTTTGTTTGCAGTGGCAAAGGCCCTGGTCTACCTGTTGACTCATATTCTCTCTCTTCCTCTTTTTCTCTCTCCCCCCCCCTCTCTCTCCTTCTGCTTGCAAATAAATAAATATTTAAAAAAACAAATTAAGCAGCAAAAGATGAAACCTATCAGCTTTAACTCCTTTTGACCATTTTATAACAGTAAGGTGCATAAAATGGCCATCTCTGTTGGTCAAACACTGAATATAGGCACTTTAAAATGTTCAGGCCTACTATTGGAATAGAAAGATGTGTTTATAGTTCCCTCTGTTGCCATTCACATAGTCACATATGCACAGTGCCAAAGCTATTCATGCAACAACAATATGAATTGATATATTTGTCATGTGTCAGACTTCTCTAGGCCCTGGGGCGAGATCAATCAGTGAAGTAGACAAAGTTCCTGACCTACTAGTCAGAGTTGGCTTCACAGGCCATCTTCACAGTGTGTGAATCCCAGAGCCAGAGTTTCAATCAGTCCTACCTGCAATGAGTTCCAGACTCCACCACTGCCTGGCTGTTTGAATATCGCACACACACACACACACACACACACACACACACACACACACACACACAGGTGACACGGCCTATATACATATAAATTATATACATTACATATACACACATTATATATGCCTTATATACATTCATGCACTTATATATGCATAAATTATATATATATTTGTGCATATTTTAAAATTATTTATATGTATAAAATATACAAATATGTATGTGTTTATGAATTGTATACTATATACATATACAGATACGCATAAAGAGAGAAAATTTATTCTATTGAATTGTGAAGTGTCTGAGACTAGAGCTGTTTAGGATTTTGGAAAATTTGCATATATATTATGCGAATATATCCAAGTCTAAACATGAGATTTATGTTTTTCTTATGGATATTGCCTGTAAGTAATTTTACACAGTATTTTCATGAGCTAGTGTTTTAATTATTACCAATTATATGAGGTCATGTTACATAATGTACACACTCAATATTTTTGATTTCAGAATATTTCATATCTTGCATTTTCAGGATAAGATGTCCAACCTGTATATATACATATAAATGTTTCCTGAGTAAAGGGTTAGAGTAAATCTAATTATCACATTTACTATCACTAGTTGAAACTGCCATCTCATCAAAGATTTTTACCATTTTTCCATATAATATACAAGGAGACAAAGGTGAAAGGATCTCTGCAAAATTGAGGCCAGGTAGTTGGACATAGTGAGTTTCAGACCAGCTAGGGCTGGTGAGACCCTGTCTCAAAAAAATCATCTACTTTTAGATATATAATCAAAGACTAAAATGTCAACACAGAGAGAAATAAATCAGTGTATGAGGACACACCAAAACATTTGCGGGTGCTATGGAGTGACCTTTTACTGAAAGTCAGTCTAGAAGAACAGTAAGGCTATGTGTTTGATTAGCAGAAAGAAGTGGGAATGTAACTCTAAGCAGAAGAAACTAAGACAAGGATTCCAAGCCTAGTAAAAATGTAACCAAAGATATCAGTCCACATAGAGATTAAGTGCCATTTACAGTCATTCTTCTTAGAGATGTGAGGAAACACAATCCATGTCAAACAGCTCATAAATCTTTCTAGACTAAATGCCAACATCAGAGTTTAAATTCACAGGAGGACTTTCCAAATAAGGTAAAAACTTGGAAAATTCTGAGCTTAGCATTCAGGAATATGGATATAAAACTAGAATGAGACCAGGAGAAAGAAGAAATAGGAGGGAGGGAAGGAGGAAGTACTCTATAAACTAGGTGAGGGATAGAATAGAGGGGCGTGTGAGGGTACTGAAGAGACATGGTAGGGAGGGGATTACTCATAAAAGACAACATATATCAGAAGCCCTCCTTTTGGATAGCATTCTTCGTAATACCACCACCACTAAAAGGGAGGGGGTGGAGAGGTTAGTCCAGACAGATGTGTTCTGTAGAAGGTGGGAAAAACTTAACCCTAAAACCACAGGCTCAGGCTGGGTAATCCCTGGACCAGAAAGGAGTTAACCCTCACAATGAGCTATTGGTCAGGGAGACCCATGAGGTCCCAAAACAATGCAGGCCTTTGCCATAACACTTGATTACTTGTCAGAACTAAAAGGTAAGACCGCATTGCTGATGACATCACAGACTGAGGTCAGGGTTCATTGAAATACCAAGATGGAACTGAGAGGGAAACCAGTTCCCTCCCAGCTAGTCCTCAGAGTGTTGGAATGGGAACAATGATCACCAGCAACATGAATAAGCAGGGAACCCTGCAAGCTAGAAATCAACCAGCTGAACAAGAAATATACATTTGTGCAATAATGCACACAGCCTTTGCCTATAACCAACTGTTCTCTGATTGGACATGAGGCCTTCTCATTAGGGGAGAACCCATATCTGGTGCTGGAAACCAAGTCATTGCCAAGAAACTCGTAGATTCCACAGATAAGATCCCACTGCTCTCTGAACAAGAATAATGTGTTTATATACCAAAAACACTCAAATAATTTTGCATATCCCCTTTAATCTAAGCTGCTCTCACTCTTTGTTAGAGAATCTGTTTTTAGTTTACAGATGGCAGAGAAAACTCAGGAGATTCAAGATGCACCAACAGGACAAGAAAAGATAGCCAACTGCCTACCATGAGATGTACCACCTTTACCACATCTGCAGGAGACCAAGAGAAATTGCAGAGGAAGAGAAAACTCAAGTATTGCTCCCACTGCTAGCCTGACAACCAACTTTATGAAAAGGCAACAGACATTGTGGGTGATCAAAGCACATCTATCAATTCAGAAACCCAGAGGCTACAGAGAATTCAACATTAAACCAGACTGCTAACAGACCCACCAAGGCTCAAGGGCCATTTTAGAAGAGGGGGCAGGAAGATTGTAAGAGCCACAGTGTGAGGCACAGTCATGTCACCCCCCCACTCAAGACTTAGTGAGACCTTATTTACCCAACAGTGAACACCAATAACCTCACTGAGGGGGAGTCCTCAGGGAAAAGGGAGTGGGACCTTGGGAAAGGGGGTAGAAGACCACAACCTCTGTAAGAAAATGAAAATAAATTAATTTTTAAAACTTCTGAGCTTAGTTTGAAATGGGGTCTTTTATATAGCTTGTCCCCAAGTTGCCCTTAGGTTGATGCAGCAAGACACTACAGGCTTAGAAGAAACAAATTTGCTCAGAGTACTAGAGGCTACAAGTCCAAAATGAAGATGGGTATGTCTATCCATACTCTATGATTGGGAAGGAACTGCTCCAGGAGTCTTTTCTCATCCCAAGAAATTCCCTGGCTTGTGACAACATAAATTCAGTCTGCATGTGGTAGTCCCCTGGGGGTGTGTCTGCGCTACAATTTTTTACTTTTATAAGGACACCTGTTTTGCTGGATTAGAGCCCACTTTGATGACTTCATTTGAACTTGGTTACCTCTTTCAAAACTATCTCTTAGTAATGTTGCAGTCTGAGGTATGAGGGTCAGACTCCAACATATCTGTGTTGGATATATAACTGTCTATAACACTTTCAAAGAGAAAACTGACCTAGCCATATAAAGTAATAGTAACTAGAATAGCACAAAGTGATGTCATCTAAAGTTCAAAGAAGTAAAAAAAAAACCTTAACAAAACAAAAGTTTGACAAAGCAAAGTAGCTTCTTTATAAGAAGACTATTATTTTTTTCATGGAACTATGCTATGGTAATTAGAGTAACAGATTGTCCTCTGTGCATGATCCTGTGTGGCAAAAGCCTTTGGAGTCTGGCCTGGATCTAACAAATACAGTGTACTGAAACCATGGGGGTACTGTAGACACTATGTGTATGGTGACCAGAGCTATGAGAGTTTGTTTTCCTTCAGATCTGCTGTATGCATGGGAAGGGAAAGTATTCCAGGAGAGAGATGAAATGCGCAAAGGAAGGGAATGGAGAGAGCCAGGTTCGCTCCAGTACCTGACAGTAAGAAGGTGTGACTATAACACGGGCTGGAGAGATGGCTCAGTGGTTAAGGCACTTGCCTCCAGTGCCTAAGGCCCCCGGGTTCAATTCCCCAGTACCCACATAAGCCAGAACCACAAGGTGGTGGTCCTGGCATGCTCTCTCTCGCTCGCTCGCTCTTTCTATATCTCTCTGCTTGAAAATGAATAAATAAAATATTTAAATTAAAAAAGGAGGTGTGACTATAACGCATCAGCAGGAAGTCATAACCTAAGATCAAGTTGTCCAGGTCCAGGTCAGATGCTTTGGGAGCCATAGAGAGGGTTCTCAATTCCCTCTGCTGGCACCAGGGAGCCATCGGCACTATAAACAAGGAAGAGAGATGAGTCACACAGCACCAGTTAGATGTTGGCCCAGCAAAAAGCACAGTCTCTTGAGAGTGGAGCTTTTTCCATAACCGAAGCCCCTCGGAAAGCAAGCTGTGATCCTTGGGTAAATTAGCAGAGTACCAGAGGAAGGCTTCCCAGTAAGCAGGAGATAACTTAAACCTCCCTGGCTGCTGAAAGACCTCTAGGGGCACTCTTTATTTTGCTTTAATATCATTACACAAAACTACAAAAAAAAAAAAAAGGAAGTTGTATTTATCCTACATTTATAATCATTTTAGCAAACCACAATTTTAAAATTGTTGTTTCTATGTCTCTCCATGGTAATATTCAGTGAACAAAATCCTTCTTCAGTGACCCCTCTTGAAGGCAAACACCATTGCAAAAGAGGGAGAAATTTAACCAAATGGGTCATATTTTCAATCCTAATGCCCTGTTATGTAGCAATTTGATGATCTGCTTTAGCAATGTTTATTCCCATTTATTTCCTCCTCCATTCTGATTACAAAGTTTTACAGTTTTATAGCCTAAGGAGTGGATACAATAAACTATGTGATCCCCTTCAGAGAGAATAGAACCCTCACCCTAGTTCCTAGGGGAGACATAGCTCATCAGTCCCCTTTGGGGGACTACCTCCTCCCCTGGGACAACACTCCTCACTCCCCACCTCCATCACAGTCAATGACTGGATGTTGCAAGTATATTGAAGTCCCAGCTTGCTCTCTTCTCAGACCCAGTCTAGAACAGCTCTAAAGGAACGACCATCTTTGCAACTTCCTGCAAAGTTATGTGAAGCATCTAGTGACCTGCATCCCAGCTCACCTTCTCCCCTTTCCTCCTCTTCCTCACCTTCACAGGTGTCCATCCTGAGAGCACTTCTGAATAGGAGATTAGATTTCAGACCTCTTCTGTCCACAGACACAAGAAGCAGGAAATTTTGTCATGCCAAAGACATGTGAAGGTGTTTCATTATCTGGAGGGAAATAGCATATATGATATGAACAATAAATTCTGAGGGTTTAGCTATGGGTATGTATGTGACCCAAATTCTTATTGGGCAACAGTGCAAATTTAAAACTACTTCACATGCAATTTCTTCTCTTTTCTTCTCTTTTGTCCCTCCATCCTTTCATTCCATTTCTTTTCCTTCCCCTCATCACAGTTCAGTGTGACCTGAGAAATCCCACAAGGTCCCTATGGCTCAAGCAATTATCCCAGAAGGCACATCTGCCTTTTCTTGATGCACATAGTTTATGGATGAAACCATACACCAGAAGTCAGAAGAAGGAAGCTTTGAGTCAGACGCATGCATGTTACATGGGGGACAAGAGGCTCTGAGAGCTTTGTCTAGTTTGCTAGTCTTTGTCTATTTGAGAGGCTTCTTTTTTTCTTTTTCTTTTCTTTCTTTCAGGAAAAAGTGCCGAGAGAGTGAAGCAAACTTGGATGAAAGGAGAAGAAAAAACATAACAGGTAAATTTCAGAGGAGGACAATATAATGTCACTTAGAAGGCCCAGGTTTTCTGACAGATTCTCTTCCAAGGATATTGGATGGTGCACACTACCCACAGTGGAAGAGACACCCCTAACTGTAGGTACTTCAGAAAAGTCTTATAGTGTTACAAAGTTTTACAGTATTCTATAGCTCTGAGGTGTGGGATGGATGCAATAAGCCATCTGATCCACATCAGAAATAACAGAGACCTCCCCCTAGTGCCTGCCAGGAGACATATCCCATCTGTCAGCTCCCTTTAGGGGATGTTAACTCCTATCCTGTCTTCCTCTTAATTTCACTCACTGAGTTGCTAAAAGTCCTCTCAGTCATGAATCACATGCGTACTGGACCATCGTCTGACTCACCCTTTGGGCTCCATCTTTTCTGTTTATATGATCCACACTTGGATCAGCCCTGTCTTAGATTGCACTATTGCCTTGGCCTCTGGAACCTGTTTGTCTGCAAGCTTCCTTCTGTCCCTGCAGCTCCTTCTCAGGCTCCACTCACTTCTCTTCCTGTGCAGTCCTTTCTTTCTTTTCCTCCTTTCCCACATTTCCTGATGAGAAGTGACGAATTTCTGAACAAGAGTAGAAGCACAGAGGATGAGGAGGAGCTAAAACCTGCAGACTACTGGGAGAGGATTTCAACTCACTTGAATGAACTATGGGATAAGGAAACAGTGCCAGGGAAGTCTTTCCCCAAGCAGCCACCCCTCCCCCTATCAGAGGAGAGGTTCCCCAAATACCTCTGCCTGCCTTTGTCCCCATACTGTGAGCAGGTAAAGTGACTGTGGACTCTGTCTCTTACTGTATTTAAAAATCCTTTGGTGTAGGTCTTTGATACCTCCTCATATCAGAAAATCATTGCTGAGTTTTTGTTCCAAAGGATAAATGCTATCGATATATGCAGATGTTGTTGTAGCAAATGTCTATCTATTCTAAATATCTATCTAAATATCTATCATCTGTCTATCTATCATCTATCTATCACCTATCTAAATATCTATCATCTGTCTATCATCTATCTATCTATCTATCTATCTATCTATCTATCTATCTATCTATCTATCTATCTTCTATCATTGAACTATCCTATTATCTACCTATCACCTATCTATCATCAGAGGTGCTTCCTGAAGATCTGCAAATACCAGTCCATGGTATCAAGATTTAGTAACTATGGATTACACAGAAAGGGAAAAACATCAGTTTGTTTGAAATGTTTCTTTACTCATATTCATTAATGTCTTGGAAACAAATCAGCAATTATTCTTCTTATATAAATTCTGACTCAAGCAAATCTTGAAGATTATATATATATATATATATATATATATATATATATATATATATATATATGGGGTGGTGTATACACATGTAGTGTGTTAACATGTGTGCCGATGTACACATGCATACAGAAGCCAGGGGAGGATGGTGGGGGTCCTCTCTCTTGCTCTTCTGCTTTCTTTCCCTGAAATGGTCTCTCATTGAATGCAGTTTGAAGTTGTTGGTTAGACTGACTGACCAGCAAGCTCCAGTGATCTCCATTCCCCTCAGAACTGGGCTTATGCAGTCATGCTCAGCTTTAATGTGGGTGCTGGGGATAGAACTCAAGTCCTCATGCACGAGCAGCAATTGCTCTTACTGAGCCGTCTTCGCATCCGGTTTTGTATATATCTTGATAGCTAATGTGTTAGGAGACGGTTTAGCTGCTCAGTAAATGGGTTGACAGGTGAATTGGTTACTCCTGAACATAGACCCCAGCTCCAACCAGTTAAGAGGGCGGGGCTTCTCCTTTATCTCAATAGGGCAACCTTCTGCCCATGCACCAGCAGCAGCCACCCTGTGCGCTCCTCCTCTGCATCTATAACCAACGACCCTCTTGGGACCTCCAACCCCTTAACATTTGTACTTATGTCCATACCGCATGTTTTTCAATGTCCCCCAAATCATCATGTGTCACAAATGAAATAGGAATACAGCTAAGCTTTGAGTCCCTGCATGTCAGAAAATGTCTCTTTAAATCTTTATTTCTCCCTCTACTATTCCTTTCATAGAAGATGTTTAACAAATATATAACTTACTTATGTAAATACTACTTTAAAATATTCGGTTGAAAGATATATCACAGTTTAATATCATTAGGTTAATGTAAATCACTTTTCCTCCAGTTAGATTAATGTATTTCAGGGTTCTAAAATCTTGAATCAGAGATGGCTGGACTCCCTGGTGTGAACCTGGTTCAAGTCTCAGGCTGGTAGAAGCTGGGGTGGAAGAGCTGCAAACCGCGCCATGTATATTATTGCAGTGGGTTGGAAACAACCATAGGGCATTGTTTTCAGTCTAGTGAAGTGAATTGACACCACCAGTCAATATTTTATAAATGGACAAGTATAGTCTCTGTGTGCCAAGGTGTTTCATTTCTGTACACACACACACACACACACACACACACACACACACACACACACATCCCTGCACTATGTAGCCTGTTTGTTGAAATACTGGATATTTACATAATGAGTAGAACACTTCAAGGAGAAATGTATTTAAATGCCTTCTCCAATTAAGAATATCCTAGCCTGTTTCTGAGCAAAGGGAAGTCAGAATTCCTAAAAATTGAGGGGATCAGGAGAAATGTGAGTTCTGTTCTGGCAAGGCCCTTAAAGCATTGCAAATCTTTCCTAGGATCTGCCTTCTCTCTCCTCAACAGTCTAGACCACAACTCTTGAGAGTGTTGACCCCAGAGTCCAGTTGATGCTAAGGCAGGGAAACAGGCTTTTCCATGAGGCCTGATGAGCTCCCAGCAGCCACAGGCTGACACACCCTCCTCCGGATGAGCGTTTTTTTCTAGCAGGGCTTGTTAGTTTCACTGCCAACCCAAACCAGGAAGTGTTGCTTAAGATGATCCCAAGACAAAAGCAATCCAGCCTCAGAAACAAAACTCACCAGACTCCAGAGAGGATCGGGAGCTGAAATCTGGGGTGGTTAGCGGGTCTGGATTGGAATTTACAGCCTCCTGCCCCAAACAGACTCTAGTAAACTTCCCAAACAAAATAATAGGACATAAAACCCAGGCTGATGCACTCATGCGCAGTGACCAGTTTGTTTGGACGATCTGCTTCCTTATCTGCGGAGTCTGGGCTTTGGCCAGATTTAAGTCACCGACTCTCTCCCTCCACTGGGTAGGCTGTAGAAAAGGTGTCCAAAAGCTCCGCATTCTTGGGGAGGGACGGGCCACGCCCGGGCCCGGCTCTCCCATTGCACAACTGCAAGATAGGTCTGGGCAAGTCTCCGGAGGAACTCTGCAACCTCCAGCACCCCCTCTTTCTGACCCACAAGGAACCCAGCGGTCCTGGGGCCCGTCCGGGGAGGGTCTGGGGTGCAGACGAGCTAGCTAGCCGGGGTGCAGGGTGTTAAGTTTGCAGCCAGCAGAGAGAGGGCAGGAAGGGGAGGGACCGGCGGGGTGAGGGGAGCCCCCGCGCCCGCGGAGGGCTGGGTCGGAAAAGCTGCCTCACGCCTGTGTCCCGCCGCCCCTGCGCCCAGAGCTCCCGGCCGAGCTTCCCCGAGGCTGCGCCCCTCGCCATGTCCCAGCCGGGCCCGAAGCCCGCCGCCTCTCCCCGGCCCCGGCGCGCCCGGGAGGTGAGTGGCGCTCCGCTCCAAACCGCGGGGCTGGGCGATCCAGGGGACTCGGGTTCCGGAGAGGCGGGTCTCCTGGCTCGGGCGGGGACCCACCTGTCCCCGATTGGCACAGTCCCCGGCAGAGATAGGAATCAAGGCTCGGCAGCCTCGCGCGCGCCGGCTGCAGGTTCGAGGTTTGGGTCTAGACTGCAGGGCGAGGCGCGGGCCGGGAGGAGGAGCTGGCTGGTGAGAAAGGGGTGGGTGGCACGGGGATGGGCGCGAAGGGAGAGTGCAGTTCACGCAGGACCCCGCGAGTGAGTGGGTTCGTTTCACTGGGTAGCGAGATCCAGTCCTCCGCGCGAAGTCGGGCGCAGGGCGTGGCTGCGCCAAGGACCCACACCCGTCCCTGGCCAGCCTCGGGCGGGGCGGGACCGAGGGCCCTCCCTCCCTGCCCCGTGCCCGCCCACCGGGCATCTGTAGGGTCCCCGGAGCGCCGTGTCAGCCAGGTACCAGCCAGGTGCCAGCCAGGTGCCAGCCGGGCGCACGGTGAGCCCAGGACCCCATCACTGCCTCGCGCGCCCTCGCCGGGTCCCCCGCCGCGCGGCTCCACTCTGAGCAAGTGGGTCCTCGCCATGGCGTTCGCAAGCTGGTGGTACAAGACGGTAAATAGAGGTCACCGTGTCTGGGCAGGATCGGGAAAGGAGTGCATTTGTTTTGCCCTTCTAGGCGTGGTAGGCAATATTGTGAGAGGTTTGGAGGGGAATGGGCGGGAACCGGGGCGACTTTTCTCCAGGCAGACTTTCGGGTTCTGTTCTGGTCGAGGCTGCAGGCTCACCCTTCCCTGGTATGCCAGAGCGCACCCGAGAGGACGGGCGAGGAGCGAGCCAAAGCCCGGCTCAGCTGAGCTTCCTGGGTGCTGGGCAGCGATCCTCCTTGCAGGAGGAATTCCGACCCTGGAGTGCGTTCCTGGATGGACTCACCGCCAGGACTCAACTGCTAAGTCAAGGGCAAACAAGATGGGTGGACTTGCAAATGCTAAAGGCACAGAAGGGTAGGACCAGCCAAGAAGAAAATTCTAAACAGCAAGGAGCAACTAAATCAATGGGGAAGGAGGAGAAAGAGAGAGAGAGAGAGAGAGAGAGAGAGAGAGAGAGAGAGAGAGAGAGAGAGAGAGAGAGAATGAATCTCACCACTATGTACTCTTATTTTGGAAGAAGGACAAATATGTTTCATTAGTTGAGTTCATTGAACGTCTGTCTGTTCTACCAATTATGTGAGATACCAGTCAAGCTGACACTTGTAATGTTTGGAAACCAGGAAGCATGCTTTAACATTAGGTTACTTAAAGAAGAGAAGAGAAAAGATATAAAGAACTCCAGGAAACTGTTGACAAGAGAATATTTTTATTGTATTGATTTATGATGAGAATTTTAAAAAATAGGCACACCTTCCTCTCAGTATGTGGTGTTGGAAAAGTGAAGATGCAGTGGTCAGGCCTTTGGAATGGGAATTGTCACTGATCAAGCAGTGAGTATCCAGTGAGAGTCTATTTTGTGCCAGGCAGGGTACTATTAGCCTTCCAAAGCACAGTGCTGGTTAGATCTTCTCAACTCAAATGATAGAGTTAATGGGTCAGTCTTTTTGAACCCGTTTTCACATCTGTAAGGTAGGAGTGATATGCATTACATAAGAATTAGTGAGGAGTAATTAGATTCATAAATCAACCTGCCATATACATATACGTTCAATAAGGAATTACAATGTCCCATGAGACATTTCTTTATGAATATTCCTCATTACACATTCTACACATTTTAAATGTACCATTTTATCAGTGTGTTAAGAGCAAAAGTTTGCTTTGAGTCATGATTGTCCTAGGATTCTTATCAAAATGTACCATGTTATATGCAAATATGGATGACAGGTGCTCAGAGTTAATACCAGACTTCTTCCAGACCTACCAGTCTCTAAAGGAAATTGTGCTGGGCTACTTGGGTGAAAATAGTGTGAATCTGTGCTTTTAATACTGTTATGGTTGTATGCTAGCTTGCCATTTTTGCTAAGCCCTCCCTTGGAATGATTTGGAGCTATTATTAAAAAGTCAGCAACATGTCTGTGATGAAAAACTTTGACATTTCCCAAACCAGTATTGTCCAGGAGAAATAGAGTGTGAGCCACACATGGATTTAAAAATTTTTGTAATAGACACATTAATCAAATCATGTTCAAATGATGCTAATAATATTTTTGTTATCCTACTATATCCAAGATAGTATTTTAGCATGTAGTCAGTGTGCACACCATTAACATTATATTCTGTTTTTCATGTTAATTATTCATCGTCCACTGTGCTTTTTGAACTTATAGAACATCTCAATTCATACTTGCCATGTTTCAGGAAATTAACCATGAGTGGCTAGTGTGCACAGTATTGGACAATAAAACTAGATGATGGGCTTATAAACTTTAAAAAAAAACCTTTTAAAAAAGAAATTTGGCCATGGGGGCTAGGAAGACACGTGGTTAAAGGCACTTGCTTGTAAAGCCTACCTGCCCGTCCAGGTTTAATTCCCAAGCCACCTATGTAAGCTGGAATTTGAAAAGTGGTGCAAGTGTTTGTCTGCAGCAGCAAAAGTCCCTGGTGTCACACACACACACACACACACACACACACACACACACAACAAATTAATGTTTATCCCTTTATGAGTGATAGACTTTTGAGAATGAAATGGAAGTCCTGGATTATTTCTCCTCAACAAAATGTCCCAGATGTAAAACTGCAGCATAGCTTTTGGAAATAGTGAAGTTTCCCAGAAGCCTGTCCACAAATCCTCCAAAGGCTCATGAAGCCCAAATGTAACATATGCACATATGTATGTACATGTTATATGTATTCTATGTATATATATAAAATATGTATATATACATATTTATGTATAATGCACTTGTGTATATGTACATTTGTATACATCTATAAATGAATAAAACAGCCGCCTCTTAACCATATAGTGAAATACCAATCAAAAATATTTTTCAAATTTATCTTCTTATTCCCCAAGCATTTAGGATGACAGCTGCTTACATGGCCTTTATATTATATGTCATGGGTAGTCCTCAGAGGACTTAAACTATATGATAGGCTGCCCATAGGTTAGAGGCAAATGCTGTGTACCTAAATGCCTTGAGATATGAAGATTTTGGTATTTAGAAAGTTCTTCAATCCGGTCTCCCACAGGTGCCAAGTGATGATGTATGCACACATGCTTCTCAGATTGCTGCAGGTAGATCCTATAGTTAAATGTCCTTAGTGGCATCCTTAAATACTGAAAGCAGTAGTGAGTGACTGAACTTTCAAAATGTAGGTAGGATAAAAATAAATAGCTAAAATATATGTTCATTTAGGAGTATGCCACCTGTAAAGCTTGTCGGTTACAATAATATTTTCATACCGAATGCCAACAATACCTTCTGAAAGATTTTGTGATTATAGTAAAAAATGCACAAAACTTAAAACATCTACATTCAGATGATATCTGATGAGTGATGTAATAGTCAGACATGAAGAGGGGTAAATTAGGCTTACATCATCAATCAAATTCCTGAGTCATAGTTGATTCTATTAGCCCATGTTAATTAAAGGTGTTTCTAAGGCTAATTAGACACATGGCCCCAGTGACAGAATGATCTGGAACTCAGTCATTTGAGAAGCTCCATCATTGAAGCCAGGCTGGGAAGCGTGTAGTTAGCTTTCCTTTGTAAACCAGACCACTTGGCTCAATGGATTTTTGGAGAAAAGCAAAATTATAGGGTGTGCACAAAGGCTAATGGCTAGGGTATCATCAGGAGCAAAGAGGCCAAATGTAACTTCACCTTCTGGTTGGCAACCCCTGAATGGCACTCTGTGTATACAGCATCTTTTAAGCTGAGTCGCATGTGGTGAAATTGTCCTTTTTCAGTTTTGAATGTTCCCAGAAAGTTAACTATATTATGCAAGCGTTTTTTTTTAAAGAGCAATGTAACTCTCTGGGGGTGGAAAGAGAGGGTGGTCATTTGAGATTCCCAGGTGGACAAGTGCATAATTAGTTCTGAGCTGGCTATTTCTACACTTGCAGGGCATCTCTAAGCAGGCCATCATTTTTCCCCATGAGTATTTTTAAGTGGAAATGTTACTGATGTGATCATAAAGTTCTATTCCTCATGTTGCCTCACTTGCCTTTTATCAGAATTTAACAAGAAAGTTTTATAGCTACCATAAAGTGAAGGGAAAAAAAGGTATCTTCCAGTTAAGAAATACTGCAAAACAATCCTAGCCAATGAAAATCACTGGTTATGTAAGTTCCCTTCTCAGATAGACAGTGAACTCAGGAGGAAACTGAGTCTATGGCTTGCATTTTCTAAAAGATTCATGGACCACACAGGGAGAGGGTAAACAAATGCTCACAGTTACCTGTCTTCACCCTACTAAGTGCCAGGTTCCATGCAGAGTACTGGTTGCCTAAAAATCATTCAAATGGTCTTTGCCTGGTCTTTTCTCACATTGCCTGTAAGTACATTCTAATGACGACTGCAAGGAGAAAAAATAAAAATTCTAATGGCATTTTATTTTTCTTAGAGATACCTTTAAAAAATAAACCTGACTGTAGGTGAATCTCAGAAGCTCTCCTGGGAATCTGTCAATTGGTACTTTCTCTGAAAAGTGGACAAAAAGAGATAGGCCTTTATAGTCTCATGACTGCTTGCCCACCAGAATCTTAAAATATGAGGAACTACTGTGCTGGAACTCAATCAAACAGGGTTCTATAATTATAGTGATTCAGTTAATCATTAATACCTGAGTTTTTACTTTTTTCAAGATAGGGTCTTACATAATCCAGGTTGGCCTTGAACTCACCATGTAGCTGAGGATGACCTTTAACTCTGACTTCCCAAGTGCTGGGATTGGAACCACAATCCACTCTTGGATTATGCAGTACTAGAAAATTATATATTTTAAGAAATACCAATTTTCACATAATACCTTAATTTTTCAACTTTTTTCTCAGCCTTTCTCTCACTTAAAAATATTTATTTGTGAAGAGAGAAAAACACAGAGAGAGAGACAGACATAGAGTTATTATGGGCACTCTAGGGTCTTTTGCTAATTCAAATGAACTCCAGATGAATGCATCACTTTGTGCCTTTGGCTTTACATAGGTACTGGAGAATTGAACTCAGTCCAGCGGTCTTTACAAGCAAACACCTTGGGCTTCTTAGCCATTTTCCCAGCCCAGCCTTCTCTTTTGTCTACTTTTCTTATCTAAAAAGAGCAGACATACTTCTCAGGGGAAGTTTAGAAATTTGTGGAAATACATTTATTTAATCAGTATTGTCATGGTCCCAACCCATGTCTAGAAAAAGAAAAAAAAAAAGGAACATAATTTATTATCTGGTTGGAAAGGCAACTTGTGCATTTAGGAAATAATCAGTAAGAAAGTATATTGTAAAGTGCTAATTTGTTTGCTTTACTGAGAAAGACTATTGTGCAGATGTGAAGATACGGTGTTCCACTAATAGGGCAAGGCTCAGAATTTTACAGGAAATGCTGGTGTGCACATAGGGCACTGAGCTCCTTTATTGAGCAATCGAGTTTCCCCAGGAGGAGACCAGGGCTGCACCAACCTGTCTGACCCTGGGAACCTCCACGTGGGTACAAGCTTAGTGGGGTGGTTAGTGGAGAAGAAACTTCCACTTTCTGTTATGGTGCCCACAAATCTCTCCTCAAAACCAGCAGTTCCTGATCCTGGCTGCATATTACAATCAGCTAGGGGATTTTAGAACTATGTGTCCATGCTCCAGGTCTACACTATGCAACTAATGCTGAACTCTGCTCTCGTAGGAGAATTCCCCAAATCTCCCTAAGAGCTTATCACATGCACAGCAGGACAGGACACCATGATAACCTAGCCCAAAGGCTTTCTATTCTCAGGGGAACCCCTTGGAACAAGCTTTCTTCATTCTGACAGTAGAGTGACAGAGTCCCCTAACATAACTGTGCCACTACTTCGAGATTTTGCTTCAGTCTGTCTGGACATCAACAGCCTAGCTTCCTACCTTGAGGAAGGACAGTTTTCATGTAACCATTACTGATTTTTAAGCAACTTCATTAAGACATAACTGTATCTTACCCATTAAAGTGCATGATCAATATTTTCTCAAGTTGGTACAAGTATCCCCACAATGTTAATTTAGAATGTCTCTGTCTCTTCCTAAAAGAAACTTTAGGGCTGGAGACATGGCTTAGCGGTTAAGCCATTTGCTTACAAAGCAGAAGGACCAGAGTTCAATTCCCCAGTTCTCACATAACCAGATGCACAAGGTGGCATATGTGTCTAGAGTTTGCAGTGGCTGGAGGCCCTGGCATGCCTCCCTCTCTCTCTCTCTCTCTCTCTCTCTCTCTCTCTCTCTCTCTCTCTCTCTCTCTCTCTCTCTCTCTCTCTGCCTCTTTCAAACAAATAAACTATTTTTTATTTTTTAAACATTTAAAAAGAGAAACTTTACATCTTTTGAAATTTCCTCAATTTAAGAAGCACACTAGCATTTGGCATTTTCTGCTGAAATAGATTTACAGCAGCTGCTTCTCTGCCTTCTTGATTGGCATAGAGGTTTGGAATCCTTTTCTCGGCTTTATGGCTGCTGTCCTGTCTTGTGTTTCCTGACTTTGGCCCCTCCATTGCTAATGTACCACAAAATTCATGAGTATTGGGCATTTGATTCACTTTATACAACGAATCAATTTAGAATAGGAAGTGTTTGTTTGTATTTTCATTTTATTTCATTTTAGATTACTCTTAAAAGATTTTCTCGATACACATTGCAGGCTTCTAGCTAGGGTTGTCCTGGATCTTGTGGCCAGTATTTGACTAGATCATAATCCTAGATGTTCTTTTTTGACCAAAAAGAACAATGCCTTTGTGATGCTCTTTCCTTACCCAAAGCTGAAATGATGTGTGATCCCTAGAGATTTATGGAGAGCAGAGAAGCCCAAGTAGAGAGATGTCTGGATTGACATTGGTCTCTTGCCCCTCCTATAGGATTCATGATTGTGTGGTTCATTCTCTTTTTTAATCTGTCAGTCCTCGGCTCCATGCTTCCCTCACTACCCCATCCCACCAGTTACACTGAATGGCAAGCAAAATCTCCTCTTATCTCCTTGAAAGATTCGCTGCAGGTTTTGGAGCTAGATCAAATTTGACACATACAACTCCCAAGTATTTCACCTACCAGCTCAATGATACGAACAGTGTTCAGCTATCCCATGAGTGATAAAACTGGGCACTTTGGATCTCTCTCAAGGAAAAGAGTTAACTGATTATAGATACCTAACAGATAGGAAAATATTGATTAAACCCCAAGAAATGGTTAGGATAATGGTTAGTTTATAAGTTGCTATTTACTAGAAATTGAATGTTGTTAGGGAAAGCTCATTTCATTAATGCTCTTAGGGTAGTAATACATTGATTTATATATGAGGAAATGTGCTCAATTTGAGGATGCTCTTGATGTTTAAAATATTTAGTGTCAAAGTTTCAAGATTTCTGCAATTTTCTTTCAAGTTCAGATATACACAGATATTTAAATCTGTGTTTATGTGTATGAAAATGGCAGAATACAGTAACACTGCTGATAGTTGCTGAACATAAGTGGGGAATATGGATATTCATGGTATTCTTTCAACTGTTCTGTATATTTGAGAAATCTTAATAAAATATTGTTATCAATAGAAACTGAAAAAGATAATTCATGAAATTCTAAAAATTATCCAAGCTTTATTATAAGTTATTTTTAATTGTGTCATTATACTCTATATTGTAAAAAACCTTTCTATTAAGAACACATAATTCTCATGCTACATAATTTTTTAATCATAAAATATGAATGCTCACAATACACTTTTTCAATGTTTGCATTCTTTGAAATATTTTTTATTTGCTTGTTTGCAAGAAGAAAGAGAGAGAGAAGAAAGACAGAGAGAGAATGGGCTTCCAGGACCTTCAGGCCCTGCAAACAAACTCTAGATTCATGTGCCACTTTGTGCATCTGGCTTTATATGAGTACTGGGAAATCGAACCCAGGTCATTAGGCATTGCAGGCAAGTGCCTTAACCACTGAACCATCTCTCCAGTCCTCAAAAGACACTTTTAAGTTCTAAGCATAACTTTTAAAAAGCATTCATTACATATAATGCTCCTAAACTTTACTAAGAACCTATGAGACTTGGGGGATTTTAAGTGTTTCATTGTGAGAAACTATATAATGTTAGCTAATTTTAAGGGCTACAATAGGAAATCCTTTCATGCAAGACAAGGAAGCAACTTTTGAAAACATTTAAATCTTCCACAAACCTATTTTAAGGGAGAAAACAGGTGATGCTTGCTGGGGAACAGAGACCGATGTACATGTCCACAGGAGCAGAAAGCAGAGGGGGTTGTGTGGAGTTGTGACTGAACTAGGGCAGGCTGAATTTCTGCACTTTCTACTTTGTAGAATAGAACAAATGCCTGACAAGTAAATGAGACACTCACAACTGCAAACAACCAGTTAAACATGAGGTGGTGTTGCGTCATCTAATCAGAAGAAGATAGGGGATTACAGATAGCAAGTGAATATGATATCATGGTTCTAAAATTGCTAGTTCTGGAAGGAGACAGGTTTGGTAAGTCTGTGTCTTTGTAGATTTTACCTTATTAAATACTAACTGCAAATTGAATGATTCTTTTAGAGATGGCAAAAGAAAAACTTTTGAAAAAATTCATTTAACCAAATCTATTTGAGGCATGAAACAGTTCAGGAATTTGGCCACATTCAAACCTGGAAGAAGGTCATTAAGTTGTGCGTCAACAGCAGGAGCTAATTGACTCCACAAGCTGAACATAGAAGTAACGAAATTCCAAATGACTACAATAAGGCCTTTGCCTTAGTTGGGTATTCTCTGACACGAGGTCCCAGGTTTATACCCAAATGGCTGGCTGGCTGTTTGTGACAAAGGCTATTTTTTCAATTTATTTTTTTTTCTCAACTATAAGAATTGTTTCCAAGACGCTTTCAGTTATCTTGTTTAAGGACCTGGGTATAGAGACAAGACTGTGCTAATAGCTTCCTACTTTAACAGAGAAAAGTATTCCTGTAGCCCCCAGTTTTATCTTTATGAATTTTTTGCTCACCAATTATTCTGTTGGGAGTTTACTATCTAGCTTAGTGTAAGTGTGCGCTTATTTATTTGTGTGTGTGTGTGTTGTAGTGTGGGTATTGTGTACTATAGGCACATGTATGTGTGTGTGTGCAGAGGCACATGCTATGCAATGCATGCAGAAGCCAGAGGAGAACTTCAGGTACCCTTTCTATTGTTAATCCATATGCTTCCATGAGAGGGGTCTGTCCTTCACCCTGGAGCTGTCATTTTCGGTATCAATATGTTGCACAGACTGGCTTCAAATTCTTTGGAATCAAGTGATCCTCTCAGCCTCTAAAGGAAGCCTACGTCATCATATCTGGTCTACTTGTGGGTTTTTACCTGCTTTAAAAATATTTTTCAAGATTAATAAATTACTCAATACTAATTGCTCTCAATTATAGACAAACAAACCCTTGACTTGGATACATGGGTTAAATAAGCCCTGCAGTGAGTTCTGTTCAAACCAAACTATTGCAGCCTGGCTGGTTTTCATAATAATGTTTCTGTGGGGGAAGAACTTTACATTTGTGACAACGATTCATTGCAAGGTGTTCATAAAAAGAACTACAATACAAAGTTTCCAGCAGTGCTCTTTGATATATTGGCCATTTCTTTTTTTTTCTAGTGCATATGTTGATTTTTAAAAATGTAGTGTATTTGAATTTAATATGGCAAGGCAACAAGCAGCAGATATGAAGTAAAGAAATTTATTTTATGACCTTTACCTATATGACAGACATGTATCCTTGTGCAAAATATCAGATAATTACTATGCTTAATGTGCTCATTCATAAAAATCACATAGCCTACATTTTTTGTAGAATGTATAGGAAAATGCCTTGTATATGATAAAGCATAATAAAACTTACTACTGTTAGTATTATTATCACTCTTCTTAATTTAAATTTTTCAATCTACATGTCCATGCTGCAATTCTTCTCAAGGGAACATAATATTACTTTAGAATTTGGTTTTGGTCAGGATAATCAGGATTGAAACCAACAGAGAACTTTCATTTTCTTTCATTTTCTTACATTTGTTTACCTTTTCCCACTGTCTTGTCCTTCTCAAAGTGTGCAAGAAATAAAACAATCTTTTGTATCCCCCTTTAAAAATAAATATACATTTTTTCATTTCTCAAAAATACTTAGTAAACTTTATGGCTTATTTTATGTTATTGCTCATAAATGCTCATTGTGAGCATCTTGAAGCTCCTATGTTGTAAACACAAATACTTATAGTGATAACTCTATTCCCAGACATAACAAAATCTAAGCGCCATAAGTAGGAGAAGTTGTATGTATGGTATCTCCTCTTCAGCTCTTATCGTTCTGCATTGAAGAGCATTCAGATGGAAGAACTCTAGAGAGTTCCATCAGGAGCTGTTGGAAGTGAAGGGTGACTTGGAAGGCTATGGGGACCCATGTCCTTATTAAATACTATCTGAATTTAGGCTTAAGTATGGCTCCAGACACAACATGGTCCTTAAGAGATCTCATCGCCATAATGAAGCAGATGTCTCCCATACTAGCAATTTGGGCTTCAGAAATTCAGAAGCATTTTGTAGGAGACAAGATGTCGAGTTGGCATTATCAACAGCTCTGCATCTGCTTAATTATAGGCCCATTTCCTGGCTCTCAAGTGAATGTCTGTATCATTCCTTGAATTGTGCAAGCTTTCAACCAATGGGTAATTACTAATATTCTCAAGGAGAAGAATAAAGGGGTGGTTGTTTTTAAAGTCTATGAATTTAGTCTTTCTAGATTGAAGATATTATTATATATCACATTCCTCTTTTAAACATCAGTTTTTTTTTTCTTTTACATTCTTTTAGCATGTCAGTGACAAAAACACTGGACCATCTTCCAAACCTGGAGAAAAGAAAGGACCTGATGAGGTAATTTCTGTGAAACTAATTATCATTTCTGTTTCCTTTTAAATAATGAATTAATTCTCTGTTATAATTCTTAAAACATAAATGATGAAGTAAGATGTCTTACTGAAATAGTGGCAAATTTAGTTTTAACTAAGATTTGATCCAAGACTATAGTTGGAAATCATGAAAATAAAATGTCAAAAGTAACCCTAATTCGGGAACTTTTATAATTTAGATTTATTATCAGAGCTCAGTTTTTTTTAAGTGTTTCTCTGTAAGAACTGGTGACTTTGTTGTTTTGTTGTTGAACAGCACAGTTATAGAAAAAAGCCAAATTCTGTAGTGGGAAGAGAAATATTTTTTTTATGAGCATGTATTATAAAAGTAGGGCAGTGAAGGTCTAGATTAACCAGTTATTCAAGTTCAAGTTCAGCGACAAAAGGAGAAAGCATTATTTTTATTTGATTCAATCTGTGGAAATACAGTAAGACCAAATATCCTCACTTTTAGATGGGCTCTCTTTGTACCTGCTTTGACTGAATGCCCTAGTACGTTGTGCACATCAACACTGACCTACTTAGCCAAGGATGGGTCATGTGAAAGTTCTGTCCTTCAAGGGGTTTGCCTGCCTGTCTGCTCTTTAGAGGATTCCATTCACTGATCCACAAAAGTGTTTCTTTTGGAGAAGAATTTTACATTCATGGAAATGATTCGTTGATAATTGTCTGTACAAAGAAATGAGAGTGAAAATTTCCTCCATGTGTCCTGCAGAGTGTCTTGGCAGACAGTCAGGAGGCCTCAGTGGATGGACTTAACCTTCAGTCAGTAGAAATTATGCCATTTCCCACCTCTAGAGGCCAAAAGGTCCTGAAGAACACAGAAATTAAATGTTTAAAGTGACCGTTTTATTTTTTCTCTTTTCATTATCAGTGTCAGATATGTGCTTTTAAAACCTGAAGGTCTTCTTTCTACTCATTTTCTGCAGTTCTAGAACATCTGATCTGTATGGAGGCTGTCAGGACCTGAGATATATATATATATATATATATATATACCCTGTGCTGTTGACTTCTTCACTTTCTACCATCGTTTCCATTGACAATAAGAATTACTCTTTTGTACCATAAGTATTTACTTTTTGTTTCTAGGTAACATGAAATTTTTTAATGTAAGGAGTAAAAGTAAGGTTTCAGCCTCTTTCTTTTAAAACCTATTAAAGAATAAATTTCTATATTAAAGCAGAGGTAGCAGGATCACTATGAGTTCCAGGCCAGCTTAGGCTTAGAGTAAGACCCTATCTCAAAAACAAAACAAAAGAAAACCATATTTTCACCATTTTCTTAATATGAAACTGTATCTGACATCATTTAATCCCTTTGTCAACATCAGTCTTTAAATATATTCCCAGATAAATCACCGATCACATTAACTTTAGGCAAATAAGTACTTTCTTTTTGAAATTATGGTGTTCCTTCATCCTCTAAAGCAGAAAATACATTTTTGGATGGTATTCCCTATAAATATTTAATCAATATTTAAATATTTGCACAAAAAGGAAATCTTCCCAATAGTCAAATATATAGTAAACAAGTTCTTTTGTTCACTTTCTGACCAATGATGTTATAATTTTGAAGCTTAACTATCACTGTAGAGGAATTATTAGTTTAGACAGCACTGCTAGCACAGAGTGTCTGATAGCTGGTCTCTAAAAGCTCACCTCTCCATATTTATAAAAGGTTCAAAAGCACTGCTAAGAATCCCTGTTGTGATTGCCACCAGGGAAGAACTCCAGGTGCCCGTGTCTGCAGAGGCAGACCATTCTTTGCCTTTGAAACAGGAAGGCTGGTTACATATTTCAAAAGGAGAAAAAATGGATGTTTCTATGAGTAATTCCAGAAATTCTTGTTGTTTCATAACATTGCTAGAAAATTCACATTTAGAAACCCACCTTTATGATAGAGGCTGGCTAAAGAGGTCTGTTGGCTGTCCCAACCAGCAGAAACATAAAGAGAAGATGGAGTCTTATCACTGCTCTTATGGCTTAAATGATCTCTTTAAACAAAGCAAATTCAACAGAGTTTATCTGAACAAATAACAATTCATGAAGCCAGCAGCACCTCAAAACTGGAAGTTTCAGGAAGTACTATACCCACACCAAATTCTGCCCCTGTCTCTCTGCCAGGACAGACAGGCATGGGAGTCTGCTCTTGATATCTCAGATATTATTTCCAAAATGATCACTTCCAATGGTGTCTCTGATTTTTATGTTATGTGCAAATAAACCACTGATGAGTTATTGTACCCTGGGGACAGTCCTATCTCTGGTGCTTTGTAGTCTTTGTGTTCATGGTTGTAAAACCATGTGCAATCTGGATTTGTTACATGTTCTACCTCATCCACACTCATACCAAAGCTTTTCTTCTGAAACCAATACATCTGGAGGTTGTTTGCAATGGCTGGAGGCCATGGCACACCCATTCCTCTGGCTTCTCTCTATCTCTCTCTGCTTGCAAGTAAATGTATAAAAATATTATTTAAAAATTCCAAAGTTAATAATCCGTTTTCAAGCTAGTCTGTGCCACCACAGATTAAATAACATTATCCTCTGCAATACTTGAGTATATGCTTAAGGCTTTGACACAAAGTCAGTTTGAAAATTTGTTTTCCTTGTTGATGGGATCTACTTGGTAGTTTTTCCTTGTCTTTTTATTTCCTGAATTTTCTTTAGAGGTATAAACAAAAGACCCAAAGGAAAGACATGGGGAAGGGGTGTAATTAGAAAAAAAGATGTTAAGTGACAATCACCAATATACTATGAAAATTTCAGAGCTTTTTCTCCTTAAAATATTGTCAGTAGCTCTTTATTAATTTTTTTGAATACAAACTTTATACAGTCACTGTGACCTGAAAAATGTCTGTAGCAATTTAATAGAATGATGTCAATAAAGTGTCATTTATCATTACATTTACAACGTAAATGTTTGAGAATAGTATTGAGGTAAAAGCCTGTGAAAATTTGCGTGTACCAATTATTTGAATTAATCAAGCCTTTCTCAGTTGTAGAGGAAAAATATAAGCCTTAAAGGTACGTGGACTAAGAAGCCTAAAGTGAAATAACTAGAGAGTGGGAAAAAGGAAAAGGAAAACATTTAACAGCTTTAAATACAGTGGAAGAAAGAAGTATTTCAAAACCTGCAATCAAATCTATTTCAAGTATTTGACTGACATATTTGGCCACACCGGGGGAGTGTGAACCTGGTAAGAACTTATTTTAGTGATGTCCTGGAAAATAAAATTGACAGAATAAAAGGACATGAATTTGCAGCATCCATTTGAAAAGTTTCAGTTGAGTAATGGATATGTTTTTTTGACGAGAGGAGAATAAAATAGAAACAACATTTGATGATTTCCCTTACTCTGCTTGTCTAGGAGGCTTTCCTGTCCTCACTATTTACCTGCTTTCTTCTTACATACATGATTCATGTGCAGAGTGACTCAAGCTTCTTTATTTTTTTTACTTTATACAAAGTTAGTGATTTTTAATCACAAAATTACAATGTACCTGGACAAAAAGCTAAAGCATTATTTCTCTGACAAGAGAGGACATGATGAGCTCTGCTCACAAGCTCAGTTCCCAGGTCCATCCAGTGCTCTAGAGCAGGGCCAACTGAGGCAGTCCCAGCTGGGAACCTGGAGATCTAGACGCTAGTGGCTGCAGCCTAATCCGTCTCAGGTGGTTCCCAAAATCTTTTACCTGAGATTTCATTACACATTTTCGTCTCTTAATATTTATGCATTTATTCAGTGTGTGGAGCTTCTTAAGATGACTTTATTCTAGAAGGAGGCACAGTTGTCAATGGAAGCATGCTCTCTCATTGGCTTTACCCAAGAAAGTCAGGCAGTGACAGTGACCCATGCTTGAGGTCTGTTCCTTCAGGATTCTGTACCTGTTGCTGCATCTTTTCTTCTGAAAAGATGTGGGAGGGACCTCATTTTATTTATATTTAGGAAGCTTGTTGTACAATTTAAAAATCCATTTATTTGCTCTGTGTGTGTGTGTGTGTGTGTGTGTGTGTGTGCGCGCACACACATTGTGTACAAGGGACTCTTGCTACTGCAAATGAACCCAGATGCACCACTTTGAATCCATTATACAGGTGACCAGGAAACGGAACAGGCTTTACAAGAATATGCCTTTAACCACTGAGCCATCTCAGTGATGCTATTTTTCAATTTAATTTTTTGAAATTTAAAAGTTTTCAAATTGGGGCTGGAGAGATGGCTCAGTGGTTTAAGGAACTTGCCTGAAGAGCCAGAGGATCCCAGGTTCTGTTCCCTAGTATCCAAGTAAAGCCAGCTGCAGGAAGTGGTGCATGCATCTGGAGTTAGTTTGCAACAGCTGGTAGCCCTGTTGTGTTCATTCTCTCTGTCTCTGTCTCTGTCTCTCTCTCTCTCTGCTTGCAAATAAATAAATATTTTAAAAACTTTTCAAATTGTACCTATGTATGTGCTTTTAAAATTGAACTTTCCTTGAGATGTCTGTCAATCATTAATTATTTCTTTCCGTCCTTTCCTTCTCCACTTCTATCTTTCTTGGAGAGAGTGTTAGTAATTGAATCAACACAGGATTAGCCAGTGAAACAGAAACCAACGATTTTTGACACAAAACCCCCTAAGCTCACAACCTTAAAGCAGCCTTAATACTCATCCACCACGACTCAGGGAACTATGTGGAAGAGGGGGTGGAAAGATTGTGAGAGCCATGGTGGGGGAGATTATCCAGAGGCATGGCCAGGAGAACCTGGCTGAATACTAGGCTATCCATGGTCCCCTGTCACAAGGACTGATCCAGACGACCCATGGAGGAGGTTATCCAGTGGAGGGGGGATGGGAGGGCAGCGGGGAATTGGGGATAACAACTCATCATTTGCCCACTGAATGTTGTAACTCATTATGGACAATAAAAAAGAAAAAGAAAAAAAAAAGAAATTGAACCTGTGACCTCCTACAGGCCAGGCATGCAGTGTACCATGGAACATAGCTCTATCCCTGTACCTGTTTGACATGTTTGTTTGTAAGACAGTCTCACTAAGTTGCCCAGGCTGGCCTTTGAGCTTCCTAGTGCAGGCAGACATTGGCCTTGCAATCGTCCTGCCTCGGCCTCCACATGTGTACAATCCTGGGATTACACATGTGTTGATCGTCCACTTACTGTCCTCTCACATGTATCTTTGCACTGTGAGCAAGGCTCTAAGTTTGTCCCCATAGAGTTACTTCTAAATTATTCTTTGAAACTTGCTTTCTGGGTTTAAATTTTGTGTTTCGTTTCTTGTGGCTGTCTCTTCCCTCCCTTCGTCTGCCTTTCTGTTTCTCTGTGTCATCTTGTCATCTCTAGGTTGGTGTCGTAGAGTCAATACCATTGTTTCTTATCAAGGACGCACACTTTTCCCCTGCAATGTGTTCTCGTCACATGTGACATTGAGAGCTAGTCACTCTTGTTCTTCAGGATGATGCTGCCTGTCTCCCTTTGTCTGAGGCACTTTTGATTTTCTTCTTTGTCCTTACTCATGTTTAAGCGAAGTTCTGTCTATATCTAGAGGGTGACATATATATATGGGTATGCTGCCCTTAGCCCACTTCCCTGTTTATGTGCCTAAGCTGGATCTACTCAGATTGAAGTTATTTTGGTATAAATGTGTAACCCCCCGGTAAAATCCCATTGTCTAATGGGCTTGCATTCAGCATAGAGCATCATCTGCATGAAATGCACTACAGGGAGGAACTTCATTCCTTTCTTTGCACTGGAAACAGACACCTTTGCCTCTTTCACTGGGAAGACCACTTTATTCAAACAGAACAAGTTCTTTCCAAGTCGCAGCCTACTGCTGCGACACCTGCCCACAATGCCTGCTCCCACACCCCAGGCAGTGTGCAGACTTGTACAAAAATCTGTCAACTTTTTACATTTGTTGACTTTCTTTGATATTTAGTAAAGTTCTGCCCTCTTCTATGCGAAAATATCAGCTTCTAGAAAGAATATTTAAGTTCTGGAATTCTTGAGATTATCTCATAATCATGTCTCCTCACTTCTTTTTGTTGGGAACAATCTTTGAAATGAGTTTTCCTTTTAGCCTCTTTTCTGCTTAGCAGTTATTATAAGTCCTCTCATATTTCAAGAAAGGCTCTTTGTGTCATTAGTCTTTCATCACTATGACAAAATACCTGGCATAAGTAATTCAAAAGGAGAAAAGTGAGAGAGAGAGGAGGAGGAGGAGGAGGAAGAGGAGGAGGAAGAAGAACAGGAGAGGGAGGAGGAAGAGGAGAGAGAGTGAGAGAGAGAGAGAGAGAGAAAGAGAGAGATAGATCATGGTTTCAGAGGTTTCAGACCATGGTCGCATGGCTCCATTTCTTCTGGTCCTATGTTAGGACATCATCACAGAAAGGTGTGATGGAACAAAGCGTCTCCATCACTTTACAGCAGCTAGGAAGCAAAGAGCAAGAAGAGAGCTGGAAAGAGTCCTGGGTGGTATATACTCTTCAAAGCTCTGCCAGTAGCCAATTTCCTCCAATTCAACACTCTCAAGAGTTCAGTGATTATGAATCCATCAACGGATCCACTTAAGAGGTCAGAACTCCTATGATCCAAATGCCTCACAAAAGCCAATCAGCTAGTAACTGAACCTGTAACCCAGGAGGCCTTAATAGTCCTGAACTTCATGTTTGGACCTGGTAATTGACTGTAGTGGAGAACTTCTCCTGTACTTTTTCCTGAGGTTTTTCTATGTAATTTCTATGTGTTAGGCATCATGAAGTAATTTAGGCCACTGCCTGTCTGTGAGTGATGCTTACATAAGCTGCACACTTGCTTTAGAGTCATTTTCCTCAGAGGCACTTGTAATTTACAACCTTATGAATGAATGGTACATGAATTTAAGTTCAACATCTGTAATAAAGATGTATACATTTTAAAATAGAAGCATTGTCCTGAGAATTAAGTTCAGGTGGAATTCTGAGGGAAATTTAAGAAGTTAACAAAATTAGGGACAAAATCTCTAATGATTCTGAGACTACAGTGAAACCTGCTGCTTCTCATCTGCTGAAGAAACTTTGAAGATGTTACTGGTTAATAATCTTGTTTGACATTAATGAAAAGAGTGCAGAGATGGAAACTAAAATCTATTATTGATAAATGTCTATGTGCATATATCAATTACTCTCTCATTGCTGGGACAAAACACCAGATGGGCAGTAACCTATGGAAAGAAAAGGGTTTAGTTTGGTTTATAGTTCCCGAGGGTGGAGTTCATCATGTGGAGAAAGCAAGGCAGGAGTAGGTAACCAGTGTCACTTGTCACATCCCCAGAGAGTGAAAGACAGAGAACAGCAGAGGGGAGGGGCAGGCTATCAGACCTCAAGGACCATATAGTTTCTTCAGCAAGGCTCCCAACTTCTAAAAGTTCCACAACCTCCCCCGATGACTTTTCTGAGAACCACATGTTCAAACACATGAGCCTATGAGGCAGGGGCATTCCATTCAAAGGAGCAATTAGGTGAGGTCAAAGAAGGGACATCCATTGTTAGGAGAAGCTCACACTACAAAGTCATGGTGGGGACAGGGCAGAAGGATGACAGTCAGTGGGGCCTATGCTTCTGATAGTTCCAGAATAATTGGGACAAAGGCAAAGCTCTGTTTAGAGGCTAGGACAGCATCATTATTCTCTAAGCTGCTTCTGTGAAGTGATAGGAGATACCCATGGCACCGTGGGTATGATGGAGAGGGTGTTCACTGGGGCTTCTGCATAGATGGCTTCTTCCAGCATGCAGAGATTTAACTTATGAATAGGAGATAAAGAAGGAAAAGAAAAAAAAAATCAGTGTTTGTTTCACAGAAAGGGATAATACTATGGAGAAAGATTTGTCATGACATTGTTAAAAACAAAAACAGCAAAGAAGAACCACTGTTATAAATGTAGGGACCATCTTGCAGTGTAGAGAGATGCTGAACTCAACTTCTAATACTTCCTGGAAAGGGGAGATTTGTAGTGAAGATCAAGGTGGGAGATCAGTGGATGGAAACTTCTTAAGAAGGACTTTGGCTAAACTGATCTGACAGGATTCTTGCTGGAGGCAGACATTACCTGGAGAATGTTGGAGAATGAGGAACCTGATCAGATATCCAGTTTGTAACAAAGAAGGGGAGTCTAGCTAAAGGGAATGAGCAGTATTCTCAGTAAAATTGGAAAACAAAGAGGAAAACAGAGAAGTTCCAAATTTGAGGCTAGGTTGACAAGGATCTCAGAGGAGTAGGACTAGAGTTTGACTATTGAGAGAATCTTTGTTAATGTCCCTCTTGTTCAAGAAATGAAGAGACCTTTGTCTTTTGTTTGAACAATGTTTCATTTCTTATGGTAAATCTAAGAATAGTATAAGTTGTGAATATGTCCATACTAGCTTTATAAGTACTATTACTTTTGGAAACTTAATTTTTTGAAATGCATATAAAATCAATATAATTTGCACATATAATTAGGTTTTAAAAATATTCTATTTATTTATTTATTTATTTATTTATTTATTTATTTATTTATGAGAGCAGCAGAGAGAGGAGAGAGAGAACAGACATGCCAGGGCCTCCAGGCACTGCAAACAAATTCCAGATACATGTGCTACCTTGTTCACCTGTCTTTGCATGGGTACAGGGGAATTGAACCTGGGCCCTTAGGCTTTGCAGGCAAGCATCTTAACTGCTGAGCCATCTCTCCAGCCCTATAATGAGATTTTGATAATGTACATAGTTTTTAAATGTTTGAATCAGATTAAATATATCTATTTTCTCAAATATTTATCCATTTCCATACTAAAGTCATTTAGAAATCTTTTTTAACTTTTTGAAATATATATGAAGTTCTTATTTTAACTACAATTACTCTATTTTACAACATCATTTATCTGTTATTTATCATATAAAATGCTAAAATATTTAAACATGTTTAGTCATGAAGGTTTCAGTCTATTTAGGAATGATTAAGGTATTTAATGAATATCATACAGTCTAACTTAAGTCTGGAATTGTAGGTTATTTGGCAGACAATCAAATCTGACATTGGGCATAGCAAAGAAAGACTGAATCAGTGCAAGTTATAAAACAAACAGATCCTGGTGTTCTGTGTCTATCTGAGACTCACAACAAAGTCTCTGGGGTTCCAGCTCCACCCCTCCAGCTGGGATGCTTACAGCCCAGGGAACAATCCATCCCCAACCAGCAGCTTTCTTTGGCAGTCGTCCCATAGTCCCGGGGTCTCCAACAATCCTGGGGTCTCCACTACAACCCATAGTTCATCCTCATGTAGAAACTCCAACAACACTTGTTTTACTTCCATAGTACCAGGTGGGCTAGCAAATTTTTTAATGCTAGGGGAATAAAGCCAACTTCAAAGAACAGGATACTCCTTCAGCATCCTGGCCCTCTACTTTCAAAAGAGTCAAATTCTTCCTGCTGTCCCAATGCAGAACACCCGGCCTAATCACAATGATGATAATCTCTCAGTTGCAGCTAAAATGAGCTGCAGTCTCCTGCCCAGACTTTCATTTCTTTCTGTGCCATATCCATCTAGTCTGGTCACACCAGTTCATTTCTTCTAAATTCAACCCTGCTTAAGTTTTTAGGACACAGGAAGGGCACCATTGCCTCTAGACTAGTCCTAACAAAATTATTTTTCCCTTCATAAGATAAGCCTTAGCATCCACAGTTCTTACTACATTTAGATCTTACAACTCTGAAGCCTACTTATAGCACCACAAGGTGCCTCTGAGGCCATGGTTAAAAATCCTTCCAACATTCTTCCCACAAATCAGTTTCATCAGACATGCAGCCAGGTTTCTAACAGCCATAGCTCCACTGTTAGTACCAATTTTCTGTTGTAGTTACCTTCTTGTTGCTGGACAAAACATCCAACAAAAAGCAGCAGATGGGAGGAAATTATTTTGGCTTACAGTCTCGAGGGGAAGCTCCATGATGACAGGGCAAAACATGGCATGAGCAGAGGCTGGATATCACTTCTTACACATCAGGTGGGAAATTAGAGTGAGCTAAGTTCTGGCAATGAAGAGCTGACTGTCTTAGCCCAAATCCTGCCCCAAGCAACACACCTCCTCCAGCAAGCTTCCATTTCCTAAACTGCCATCAGCTGGGGACCAAGCATTCAAAACACATGGGTTTATGGGGGACATTTGATTCAAACCATCACAGAAGCTGAAGGGAAGACTGAAGGTGGTCAGAGAAGAAAAGAGGAACATTGTGAAAAGTTAAATGTCTTAGATGAGCTGCACTGAGAAGCTCTAAAGTTTTCTTTAAAAAAAAAAAAGCCAGCAAAGGCGGGGCATGGTGGTATGTGTTTTTCTTTAATCCCAGCACTCAGGATACAGAGGTAGAAGGATTGCTGTGAATTTGAGGCCAGCCCTAAGACTACAAGGTGAATTCAGGTCAGCCTCGGCTAGAGTAAGACCCTACCTGAAACTGACCAACCAAGACAAGCAAAAAAGCCAATGAAATTTCAAATTATCCTTAATAGAATCATGCCAGCAAGGAGGTAGACAGTTGGGGGAGAATTTTGTCATTAGAGCTTGGAAAGATGGGTTCCAGTCAGCTAAGAAGTTCCTAAAGGAAAGACACAACCCAGTAGAGAAAACTTAAGAGCTGGGTGGGAGGGTGGTAATTCAGTTGGGGTCAAGAAGTGCCAAAACAACAGCTTCCCGCATAGAAGTAAGTGTGTGGATTCCCATTGGAAATAAGAGCCAGTAAGAACTTTTCATCCCAGAACTAGGCCCAGGAATCAGAAACTATGTCCAAAGAACCAGGAGGAAGACCTTGCATCCCAGGTGGTAGCCTCCTAAAGAAGCTCACTCAGGACTCTCACTCAGCTTCAGAAAGCATGCTCAAAACACTAAAAATAAGTCATCCTCATCACCTTCAGAGAATTTTAATCCAAAGCATCAATTAGGGCTGCTGGGACACATCAGGGGATTAACCAAGTCGATGAATGTGATTCTATCCTCAGCATAATCATTAAACTGAGAAGTCACACAAGGCACTTCCAAGGAATGGTAAAGCATACTTTACTCAAGACCATTACTGTGGGCATGGGATCATTACAATAGAACTATGCATGACTTGAATCTGGATACAATAAGAGACAGTGGGAATTTAAAAGGCAAAGAGCAGGTGTGGTGTTGGGCATGGGATCATTGCGATGGAATTTTGCATAACTTGAATCTGGATGCAATAAGAGACAGTAAGAATTTAAAAGGCAAAGAGCAGGTGAAATCTATTAGGAGCAGACGCTGGTGGTGGTCAGGAGGATTCTGGTTTAGTTGTCTAAAACCTGGGGGAGGGCGGAGGATGACAGAACCTAGTCAAATATCAAAAGTGATAACATATCAATGATGGGGAATTCTGACTAACATGATTTAGAATGGCTTTTACAAAAACTGGACAAAGCACAGTTCAACAGAGATGTTCCCCCTTGAGGCCTAGTTGACAAGTGTCAGAGAGAAGCCTGACTAGATTTCAATTAAGAAAAATAAATGTCACTGTGACTGAGAGACTTCACATGTAAGAAATTTCTTGCATTATTCGGTACCATTCTTGATAATTGGATTCATTTCCTAATTAGACAACATCAAACAAGAAAGGCACCATTTGGAAAGAACTCAAAGTGAATTTTAAAAATGTTTATCTTAGCCGGGCGTGGTGGCGCACGCCTTTAATCCCAGCACTCGGGAGGCAGAGGTAGGATCACCATGAGTTCAAGGCTACCCTGAGACTCCATAGTGAATTCCAGGTCAGCCTGGACTAGAGTGAGACCCTACCTCGAAAAACAAAAACAAAAAAAATGTTTATCTTAATTAATAGGATTTCAGACTTCCTGGCTGGTTGTTCATAGTAAGGTTCACATTCCTCTTTTAAAGTCAAGCCTCTGATTTCTCAGTGCTCTAATTTGAGCTCAAGGACCAGAATTTTTGGATTTTAGTTAATTATTTATTATATAATTATAGAACTAAAATTTGAAATCTTAACATATTTTCAAAAAAAACGTTTCCTATGGAAACTAAGAACTGAAATAATCTTGTATTTGCTTCTCAATTTGGGTTTTACTCAGTGATTAATAGAAAATTTTTTTTCTATTAAAACAATTTTGTCACTCACTTTTTCAAACTCACTTTAATGCAGTGAGTAGACGCAGGAGTGACCAGACACTTCTTTGAGTAATAGAGTAGAAAGGTGAATGACTAATGAATTTAAAAGATAGTGAGAATTGGTATTCCTCACTACAAAACAAAGAGGTGATGGAAATATTTGTTAGAGATATCTGCCTAAATGCTAGACACGTAGCACAGGAGACACCCAGTGGCCAAAAGTAGGTAATTCCTTGCTGTGCAATATTACCCAAGACATTGGGGGTAAAGCCTGGCTTGGTGATGTATACCTTTAATCCCAGAGCTCAAGAGGCTAAAATAGAATTACTGTGAGTTTGAGCCCAGCCTGGGATACAGAGCCAGTTCCAGGTCTGCCTGGGCCGGAATGAGACTATACCTCAAGAAAAATAAAGAGGAATAAAATATGTCAATATTACTTGGGCAGGGAAGAAGGCTCAGTGGGTTTACTGCTTCCTTCACAAGTGTGAGAACCTGAGTTCAGAACACCAGAATCCACATAAAGATAGTTGGCTTATTGATGTCTGAGAGTCCACCATTAGCAACTTTTTAAACCTTTGAGTTAAGGATCATCATCCCAGGGTCTTGTTTCATATTGTAGGCATTCCCAGGGAGGACATTGTGTTAATTGCCAAGGCCTTAATGAAAAGTAGTTTGAGAGGCAGGGAAGTGAGCTGTGTAAGCACTGTTTTTCCGCAGACTTGGTAAAGGGAGGAAAGAGCTAGAGATCATTTAATGATAATAGGTAATACATATAGGCAATGCACACACACACACACACACACACACACACACACACACACACACACATCTACCTCTTAGAGCAACTCATTCTCCTGATGGACAAGTTGCGGCACAAATCCATTCAGGAATCTAAGGGCACACAGTGCTTATTAGTTGAGCCAGAAATTAAATTTACTTCCAGAATCTCTGTTTTTTTTTAAATTAAGTAGCCACTTTGTGTGTACAAATCATGCATTAGTTCCATTCCCCTCCTCCCTGACCCCATTCCGCTGAGGGCACTCCTTTATGGAGTTACTGGTATTCAGCATGGGGTTATGTGTTATGAGTTATGAGAACAGGAGTCAGTAATTTTTTTTTTGGGGGGGGGGGCAATGCCTCTGGATACTCCTTCCCATCCTGTGGCTCTTACAACCTTTTTGCCTTCTCTTCCACAATTTTCCTTGAACCTTGGCGGATGTGTTATAAATTTACTTTAGTGTTTAAGCTCTCAGTAACTTCTGGATTTCTGCTTTGATACATTTTGAAAGTCTTCATAGTCTATTGCCATCTCCCTGGCTTAGGTAGGTTGTCAGGCTTGCTGTGAGGTCAGCACTCATGCTTAACTTGCCAATTCTTATGTGGTTTCACCTGGACCCTGGCAGATTCTATGTTTTCAACTGTTTTAAAAATTATTTGTGTTGGGCTGGGGGAGATGCCTCAGTGGATAAATAAAGCCTTGTTGTGCCAGCATGAGTGCCTGACAGATACCCAGAACCCATGTAATGCAGGCATGGTAGCATGAATGTCAGCAATCATGGCGGGAGGCAGAGACAGGAGAATATTTGGAAGCTTGAGGGCTTGATATCCGGGGAAACATAGCATCGAATGACAGACCCTCTCTCAAATAAAGTGGGAGACCAGAACCAACACCCTAGGTTGTCCTCTGACTTCACATGTGTGCATGATATGTGTGCAACCATACTCACACATATGAAGCACATACATCATGCAAACAACAAAATGTGTCTATGTTGAGAATTGTACCTTAAAATAATGGAACCCAAATTCCATATACTTTCTTTTTTTAACCACTGTTATAATTTTGTTTTTTAATAATTCACTTCTATGCCTCTTCCTTTCCTTCCTTCATCCTTGAGCTTTTCATTCAGGATCATATAGAAGTTAAATCATTCTGATTGCTGTGACATAGGCATAACATCGTGTCTTTCTGAGCAGGAAGTGAGCTCAGAGGGCAGATCAGGCTGAGCAGAATCGTAGCAGGAGAAGACAGCATTGTCTTGGCTCCTGGGTAGGTCAGGAAGACTGAGCTGGACCACCTTGGGGATTCCCACTTGGAGATGCTGAATGAGAGCCAAGTCATCAGGAAAGAAAGGAGTGGTTGGAAAGGGGGGACCCAAAAGGAAAGAAAACTTTGCTAGAAACCTCAGTGTATATCATTAAGGTCATTATACTTGATGCATTTCATTCACAAAGCGAATTTCTATGCAGTGGTGTACGTGAATGATAGGACTTACTCATCATCACTGACTCATCAGTTTTGCATCTGTAGTAGCCTACATTCATACTTATTTTTTTAAGAATATTGAAAACATGCTGTAAAAACTTGTAAAAAAAAGTCAAAGCTTTAATGATCTCTAACTTGGGGGAATCTATCCATCTTTTTTCATATTTATTGTCAATAATTAGATAGATTGCATGAGCAAGTCTTATGGTGGTACCCCCATTTCCCTCTTCACAGTCCCCAACCCGCTGGGGACCCTCCTCAGTGGGCTTACTGGACCAGTCCATGGGATAGGGGGATATGGATTGTATGAGAGGTAACCAGGTTTTTTTTTTCTTTGTGTGTTGTTGCTGAGGGAGCAATTGTTCTGGGTATTCTCTCCCATCATGGCTCTTACAATCTTTCTGCCCTCCCTTCTGCTCAGTTACCTGAGTCAAGATGGGTGAGTTTTAGGTCTGCTTTACTCTGGAGGTCTTAAGAGTGTCTGGATTTCTGCTTTGGATTGTGTTGAGTATCCTCAGTGTCTCTCTCCATCATCCTTTCCCAGGTTATCTGACTTGCTGTGGAGGTAGGTCTTTTGCTAATCTTACCACTTACTCAGAGGTTTTATTTGGGCTCTATATCATAAATTAGGGGTCATTCATCTCCTGCCTGGGTGACAGACAGCATCTCAGGTCCTGTTGGTGGGGTTGGGTTTTCCAGCATTCTCACTGGCTTCTGAAACATACAAACAGAATCTCCAATGGACAGTGAGATCACTTTAGGATAAGTGAGACAAACTTTGTTAATTTGGTGAGATTATGATGGGTATAGCCTCTCTGTAAATCTCTGTAGTGGGGTTTCTCCTTGGAGCCCAGGTTCTTAGTCCTCATAAGGGTTTACCATGGATCCCAGTTACAATTCAGGGTTACATGCCACTGAAAGGATCTTTTAGCCAATTAGCAAACCATTAAGTTTAGCACCGCTATTGCATGGATGAGCACCTCTTTTTTAGATCTTGTTTTCAAATGTATATCTTCATGCTGAAACGCTATATTTCTTGTCATTTTATAGGGTGATGAATAAATAATAAATTTGACTTAGCAATTATACTAAACCAAACATATTTTAATTAATTTTTAAATCCCAAAGAATACTATATATATATATATATCAGGTCTTATATACTATTGATTTAAAAATTGTACTGGCTAGGAAAGGCTAAGAAAAAAACAAATGAGAAAATAAAGTATCAAACTCTTACCAAAGCTTTTATATTGATTTAAGGCTTCTTTTAATGCCCGAAGTATAAAACAGAAAAGGATGACTTCAAATCAATAAAATTCAGCAGTAACCTAAAAATTTATACAACCATATTCCATTGTTCAAATAATTTAAAAATAGCTTCTCACTTGCTTTCAGAACACAGAACAGCTTTGTCTTTCCACACTTCTTTTTCACTAAAATCAGTATGTCCTGGTTTGCTAACTTCCTGTATCTTCCCAGATATGAATCTGACTAACTTTGATAGTTTCAATAACTTAAACCTAGAGTCAGAGGATAAATACTTGTTTTACCTTTGAGGATATTCCAATAGTGTGCTACAATTTCTTAAGATATTTCAACGCATAGGGTTCCAGAAACATTTTGGCAATTATTGGAGCATGTCAACTTCCAGGTTAAACCTCTGAAAGTTTCAATATCCATTTAGATACTGAAGTGTGCATGCTCAAAACTGCCAAATATGTCATCAGATCTAGTGAATGTAATTCATTTCAAGCTAGAGTCACCCCACCTATCAAGGAGTCCCAAAGACTGTTTGTCATGACTTTGGTGGAAAGGTGGTCTAATTCCTTCACCAATTCATCTTCATTGAACTTGAGGTGGGAAAGAGAATCACTCGGATCGAAGAAGCTGGAATCTGACCAGCTTCCTTGTGGCATCCGTGGCATGGGAAGACAATTTCTTGGCTGGGGGCAAGAGAAGCAGCTCTCTGGGCCTTACAGCACCATCACTGGGTATCCCTGGGAAACGGAAACCTGGAAGCCCTGGTTTCTTTCTTCATACCCACGTCTTCTTCAGAACTTCTTGAGATTCTTGGATTTGTACCTTTGGAGTTTTCAGCAAATTTGGAAACATTTTGTGCTGGCATCTGGGGCCTCTTCTTGGAGGTATAAATTTGGTATGTATCAGCTGCCCCACCTGGTCCCAGGACGCTCAGAGATGCTTCTTTTACTTCCCTTGTGATCATTAGGAATCATTTCTGTTGCTTGTCCAATTCCTTTCTTCTGAAGTATTTTATCAGTACTTGGTTTTACTTGATTTACTTCTTCATCTTAGCTGCTTTTAGCAAACTTTTAGTTTAATTCATTTTTTTATATTTTCCATGTGTCTCAATTAACACATTAAAGATATTTTATTTCAAAATAATTTTAGTTTTAAAATATGGTTTTATTTAAGCTACCTAACAAGTTTGATTTTTTAATTGAGAGGAAGAAAGTAACTTTTTTAAAAAACCTGGGAAAATATGCAAAACAATATGACAAAGAGCTTCGGCTAGGATGAAGCTGTTAATACAACGCTTGTCTAGCATTGCTAAGCCCTGAGTTCAATCCCTAAGACCACATAAACCAGGTATAATCAAAGTGCTCAGAAGATGAGAACTTCTAGGTCATCCTTGGCTATATAGTGAGTTCTAGGCCATCCTGGATTACATAAGACCCAGAGCTTAGAACTTTTACAACAATTAACTGGAAACATGGTTCACAGACTTAATGTAAGACATAAAACTAGAAAACTACTAAAAGGTAAGATAAGTAGAAATCCTAAGGATCTAAGATAATAACTTTTTTGATATAATACCAAAGGCATAATACATGAAAATATTGGTAAACTGGACCTTATTCTTTTTAGTTTTGTTTATATTTTTCTTAAAGTATGTGTAAAGCACAGAATGGTACCTCAAATTCTTCACCCAGTTTACCTTTCAATTGTATATCCACGGTTTAGTATCCAGAGTAGGAAACTGGCATTGACCATGGTATTACACGTGTAGATTCATGTAGTCAGCACTCAGTCAGGGTCCTAGTGTGGGACATAGGAAACACACTTGCTGGGCATTGTGTATTCCTTTATATGGAAAATAAAGTTGTATTTCTCTGCATCTACATGTATCTTGTAATTTTTTATTATGTTTCAGATTCTTGTGAATTTTATCTTGTTTATTTTTCTTGTTATTGTTTTGAATCTTGTTCTTGGATTCAGTTACATTATCTAAAAGAAGTTTGAACCTTTTAAGATTTGTGTTTACACTTTGCTTGACTAGGCCAGAGAAAAAAACATTCAAGAAAACAAATTTTCCTTCATTATGACACAACCCCCTTCTGAACACTCTCCCCAGGGATTCTGGGTGTTGGAATCCATGTTCTTCCTCACCTTGTGGAGCTCTGGTGATGAGTCCCCTGTTCCCTGGACATTCTTTCCCTAGCTTCTGAGTCTCTTCACAGGCATAGAAACCAAATCTCCAGATCTGCCCTGCAGCTCTTAACTCTCTGGTCCTCCTCCTCACAGCTGGAGTCTCCGCAGCCAAGAGAACTCCCATCTATCTCCTCAACCCACAGAGGCTAAGGTCCCTCAGTCTGAACCCCCTCCCTGTGGCCCAGAACATTCAGGCCCTAAGCTGAGGTTGGTACAGGCCATATCTTCTATTTTCTTCTCGAGGATACTGTCTGTGCAGCCTCTTCTCCAATGTCTGAAACTTTGATTTCAAACCATTTTCTGGTTTTGCTAGTTTTTAAGGTAGGATCACCCCTCACCTCTGAACCCATATTTCATCAATTAACAGCTTCAACTGAGGCATGTTGTAGTTAATTTCTCATTGCTGGGATAAAGAAACTGACCACAAGTAGCTGATGGGAGGAAAGGTGTTTATCTGATTCACAGTCTTGAGGGGAAGCTCCGTGATGGCAGGACATAGCATGGCGTGAACAGAGGCTGGACATCACCTCTGCCACAACTGTTAGAAAGAGCAGCAAGAGTGTGAGCCACCAAACACTAGCAAACTAGGAGCTAATAAACCTCACTACCCACCTCCTCCAGTGACACACCTGCTACAGCAAGACTCCCCTTCCCTCAGCCACCATCTGAGGATCAAGCATGGCGCATGAGTTCATGGGGGACATGTGACCCAAGCCATCAGAACGCACAAGAATACAAATATCTTATTGCTGAAAGGAAGATATAGCTCAGTATTCAGTTCATTTATTTATACTAAGAAGGTTCCAGAGCCCAGTTTTAGAGCAAAGTTGTGAAATCTTTGTTGTTTATAAGACTGAATACTGGTTTGCTGCTGGGTTCATAAACAATGTGTTTAGATACCAATGTTGTGATGATCCTAAAGTGTATGAGAGAAACTGTTGGAATTAACTTCTGTGCAATGTGCTGACCTGAGACCCTATGACACCTCAGAAGGTTGGGGAAACTCTCAGAGAACACACTGGGATCACACCACTTCATGCAGGCTTTGATAACCTTGAAGTCCCCATGCACACACCTGTGTGATAATGAGGGCACCTGGGTGGACCCATCAGGGCATTCCAGATCTCCAGCTTTGACAATTGGAGTGAAAATACAAGGACCTACTGTCCTGGCTTTGGAAGGCCACACTTACTAGAGAATAAAAAATACCAACAAGGTAAAATTACAGCATCCCCATGAAAATGGTCCTGAGCTCTTATTAAATGATATTTATTGAGTATCTGTGGCTGTGTAAATGACAACATTTATAATTTCATGTACTCCGCAGAGCTCCCACACAGTCAAGAATAATACCTGTTCCCACAACTTACATAGCTGTTGAAAGTACTCCAAAATAGTATTAACTCAGTGTTGAAAATGAAGTTAGTCCTACTTACCTAGTAAGAGCAATGATCTATTTTCCCCTACTGTACTCTCACATAGAACATTTTTGTTCAGACAAATAAGTGGTGGTTTTTCCCATACCAACCAGTTATCTGTTTGTCAGCAGACACTGAGTGTTCCACATACAGGTCAATATTGACAATAATGAGATGCAGTACAGACTCCCCAGGCTGAGTTCCCTCTCATCAGGATTCTCCCACTCCTTTTAATATGGCAAACAGAAGCTTGATGTTGTCACCTCTTCTTCTGGTCAAAAAGCTGTGCCTTGAGTTTCTACAAACCTCTCCTTAGGTTTGATAATTTGCTGGCGTGCTCACTGAGAAACAATGATATTCTATAATAAAAGATATGGTGAAGGATAGGTGATCAGCCAGATGAAAAAAATGCATAGAACTGTGGGTCCTGTTCCTAGACGCTTTTCCCCCAGTTTGGAGTTGATTTGGGGTGTGTCCCCAACACTGATAATTCCCCAATCACTGTAACTTAGCAACCAATCTTTTAAGTCCATATCCACCCCCTCTCCTTTTCTTTGGAGAAAGGAGGATAGGACTGAAAAGCCCATGCCTAAAATCTTGGCTTGGTCTTTCTGGTGGCTAGACATCCTCCTGGAACCCCCTAAAAGTTACCTTATAAGAACAGAAGACAACCCATTGCACAGGGAACCCCAAGGGATTTAGAATTTCTGTGTCAGAAACCAGGGTCAAAGACCAGCTATGAGCACCCCTGTTGCTCAGAACTTTTCAAGGTGTTCAGGAGCTTTGTGCTAAGAACGAAGGGCAGAAGTCATTTATTTCTTATTGCACTGCTCTGGCACAACCTAACACAACTCAATAAATATCAGAAGGATCAAACAATTTCCAGGGAAATTAACTGGGGTCCACTGGTAGAATCAAAGGTGTGTCCTAATGTAAAATTGCTTTTTCTGGCCAATGAAAAGATGTTATTTCTAAATGACAAAAGGCTCATAGGAAGGTTTCAGCAGCCACTAAATCTTCTAGTAAGTTAATCCTCCACTGGGGTCACTTTAGGCAGTCACTCTGTTCTATGCCTTCTTGTTCAAGGACTTTGGACTCTTTAGAGCAGGGGTCTCCAACCTGACATCAGAAAATATCTCATCAAATTTAACCTGCAAACTCACCTTTGAAATCTGAATAGTCATTCACATTATTCAGATAAGAAAACTAGTGTCCAGAAATGTTTGTAAACCTGTCCAAAATCTCATAGCTGGTATTTGGTTGGCCAGAATCTTGCCACATACATGAAGAGAAAGGACCTATATGACCTTTCTTCAAACTGTCACTAAGTCTCTGGATAAAGTGAAGCTTCTCTTAGAAACCTTTGCTGAGACATGGGTGCAGTGACAGCACCTTTGTGTAGCTCTTGTCACTTCATGGTTATTTGCAAAGATTTGAGTTCTGAGTCATTCAGTAGAAAAGTTTATTATAAACTATAATATACAAAAATGTGATGCAATTAAACCTTTCATTCCTCCCTCTAACCTCATAGATCTAATCTCCACATGCTTTATCAAGTGTTTGACTCTGTTCAAGCATGAAGTGTCTGTTTTGCAGATTTCTCTACTGCATTGGGAGCTGCCCCCAATGTGGATTCTCAGTGTACAGGCTTAGATCATGTAGAGTCTGGAGTCTGCTGCTGAGCAGAAGTGGTCACTCTACAAATGTACCAGACTTCATATCTGTCAGCTTGTAGCCCACAGAGGCCAGCAGAATGTGGGGGATGGCATCGTTGTTCTCATTAGGACGGAGTCCCTGTGGCACCCTGAACTGCAGGGAAGGAGTGACTCAGGCAGGCCTGAGAACGGATGCAGCATCAGGACGAGGGGGCATGATGTTCACCGTTTGCTTTCTAGAAAGCTCAGTGAAGCCCATGTTAAGATTAAAGTGCATATGAGTCATTAGCAAGGGAAATTAGTTGGGTGGCTTTTAGTCTATGGGTTTATAAAATTGAAGAAAAGTAATTTAACTGAGGATTTGAAATTATCATAGAGTCATGTCCAAGTCAGGGTGGGAGAATTTCTAAGGATGGGTTCTGATGGGAAGGGGCTCAAAGGTGGAGAAGACATCAGCAAAACTAAGCCTGTAGTGACATGATGGCAGAAGACGTTGAGGACTTCGCACCTGGAGGGCCAGGAGGCACCCCAGAATTCCTTCTTGAACTCACATCATTTCAGACCAAATATCTTGGTCCTGATTCCTGTCCCATCACTTAGCAGATATGTTCATACTTCTTATGTTTCCACAGGCTTGTTTCTGCTCCTCCAATTCGCCCAAACTATATCTCGCTCAGAACCTTTGCACATGCTGCTCTCCAGCCTCCCACATGCCTTCTCTTCCCCTCCTATATTTACATGATTGGTTTCTTCCTGACATTTAGGCTTTCATCTTTGTCCTGTCTGAAAGTTAGTCAGATGTTAGAAATCACCCCAGACCACAATGAAACTTTGGTCATAAACCTGAGAGTCATGAGTCTATTCTCTGTACATGTCTGCATTTCTAAGCTTTTGTGTTGTGCTTTAAGTAGTATGATGGCAGAGGACTTAAATACTTGTTAGATAAAAATGTAGCCATGGTGACACAGGCCTGTAGTCTCAGCTCCTCCTGAGGCTGAGCTGGAGAAATTCATGGGCTTTGCTGGAGTGAGTGGAATCTGTAGTTACCTGGGATCAGAGTGTGGACTTGCTCATGAGACCAGACAATACTAGCAGGTGTTTGGGAGCCGTGTTGTCACACTGGAGAGTGACCAGCCTCTCTGGCGTTCATTTCCTCCCTCAAAACCGATGAGATGCAGTTTGGTTTCTCTGTGGCTTACTCTGATCGTTATGTCTTATGTCTCATCCTTTACACATTATTGTAAACCTGTCCAAAATCTCACAGCTGGTATTTGGTTGACTATCAGAAGCTATTTGTTAATACACTTGATAACTTGAGAAAGCTTTGCAGTCTGGGTAACTTTTAGGCCATGCCTTCCTCTTAATATTCCCCATATTTACCCACATTATTGGCTTTTACCAGCTCATTTGTTCATATCACTTTTATCTCAGGTCTTTCTTCTCTTGTTTGATGGTAGTGTATGTGTTCCTGGAAGAGATTATGTATTTATTCTGCAGACAATGTCAGGTGCCTTCACTTGGACACATTTCTCTGAGGTCCCTAAATGCAATTTTATAAAGCTGTGTCCATCCTAGTGGTCCTCCTAAAGTACTCAGAGAGTGGTCAACCGTTGAATACCTAAAGATTAATCTCGTGAGGACACTGGGCTAAATTTTGAGTTTTGTTCCTGTGTGCTAAGTCAGTATTTATCCCGAAGGAAAAGAATACTTTGGCTCAAACCTCCAGCACAAACATTTTCAAAAAAATTAACACTTGTGCTCTATTTCAGCTATCACCATGCCCTGTGTATCCAACATTTATAGTACATTATTCATAATTTATAGACTTTGGGACATAATCTCACTATTTTATATTATGAGTGTTAGCATTTATATGTTGTGTCATTGGAACACAGATGTTCAAAAACAAAAGCTACTCTATTTAAAGGCCTCTCTGAGGGAGAAACCATTTTATTTTTCCTTCTTTTCTTCATTTTTCTTTTCCTTATTGAGACAGTCATATGATAAAACGCAGAAATGCTCAAGAATGTTTCTATGTAAAAATTTCTTTTAACACCACCATTCAAAAATAGCCTGTTAGCTTCAGCAGTCACACTAATCCATACATACTGTTCCCTGAGATTGACAAACTGACTCCAGAGCTGAGACAGAACATATTTTATAATTTGATTTATCTTTATGCAAAATTTGAACAACATGTTTTGATTTAGTGAAATGTTCTTTCATGGCATGATTTTAATATCATATTTTATTCTGTCATATGTCATAACATAAGCTCTCCCATGGGAGCATTAATAGGCAAAGGGGTGGAGCCAGACTCAGGCATCCTGCTATTTACTACCTGTGATCATGGTCAAGTTATTTCTTTATCCTCTACATCAGCCTCCTCATTTACAAAATGAGTATAACAGTAGTAGTATTAAATCAGCTACTGTGAAGATTTTAAATGTTATGACACTAGACACCTAAATACTTGAAGCATGCAAAATAATTTTCGAATCGAATTTAGCCTTGGAACATTATAATTCCATTATCCTAACAGAATAATTACCTGGCACATCACAAGCACTCAAATACTCATGATCATTACTTATATTGTTTGTAACTTTGTCTGGAAAGGCTTTTGCTCTTATAATTTCACTAAGCTTTATTTTTACAAGTAGAATTGTGTCAAGTGTATATTGCTAAATTACACTCTGTGGAGGTTGTACAATTCACAAAGCATGTTTTATAGAAACTGAAAGAGAGGAGGCAACTACTGTACAGTGCCTGAGGTTTCTGGAAGTGCTTTATGGTGGGAAGTGTCAACTGCGTGGGGGAGAACTTCTGTTTTTCACAGTCAATGGATATCAAACACCTGTGGTTTATGCAATTTACCTTCTTTGCATTGTTTACATTCTCTTCAGACAGTGTTATAAAAATTCAACATTATTCCTTTGGGTATGTTTAGTCTAGTCTGATTTATTTTTAAGAAGATATTTGTATTGGTGTGGTCATATGTGCATTGAGGTGATGCTTCCCACTGACATGGACATTTTCTATTTTCAAGAAGAAAGCAGCAAGCCATGGGAGCAGTCCACCCTCCAGATCCCATGCTGGAACAGCCACCCTCACGGCCAAGGTCAGTCACTGTTGGTCCTAAAAGACCTTTCCTCCCGAGTCTCTGCTGGGGTCATCAGTGAGTGGGGCCTGGAGGGAAGGCAAACGAGGTTCCTGATGTCACTAAAAATGACTGAATTATTATTTCTGTGTGGGGGGAGAAAATGTGGCGTCTGAACAACAATATGAATGAGAGGATCTAGGACCACTGCTTGTGTTATAATTGGGCCTGGCAAGCAATGTGTTCAATGCATATTATTATCATAAATATCTGTAGTAACATTGTACTTCTACTCATACTGTGGTGGCAATATTGTCCTGTTTCTTCAGAAAATAATGTGAATCCCTCCCGTGAGCATGAACTAGATCAAGATCTCTTATATAACTCGCATCATCATGATCATTGTTTTAACACCTAAGGAAACCTTGGCTCAAAGGGTTTAGGTAACCATCACATGCTCACAAGGCCAGTGAGATGGAGGTGGGATTTGAACCCAGGTTTCACACTCATGTAAGGTCCTTGGCAATGCTAGATCTCTACGCTCTTACTGAGCCTTTTTTTTTTTTTAATTTAACACCTCCAAACTTTGCTACTTACAAAACAGTCCCTGGAACATCATGTTTCAAGTCAAGCAGTTTTGAATGAATAAAATTGTTATGTTATTTTTGGTTTCAAGTTGATGATCTGGTATTATCTAAAACCTTAACTTAGTTTAGGTCTATCTTTACCATTATTTTAAAGTAGTAGTGTTTTCCTTTGAGACTGAAGGCTATGGAGATTTTCATTTGTGTTACTTGTTTGATAAATGATTGATATTTCAGTGTCCCCCTGAGTTCCCAAATCCTCAAGGTGCTCAAACCAGGAGTAAGTTGAAAAGTGAAAAGTGGATGAGCCAGTAAAATCAGGCTGTTCCTAATAGCATCACCACAATTAATGATCTTGTGAGTGTTTGTAGTCTTTTCAAACCTCTCTCCTACTGGCCAGAAAAAGGATCAAGATCACTGGAAGAGTATGCTTCTTCAGTGCAGGGATGTACTGGTGCTTGGGACTGGCATTACTTTCAGACAGAGATCTGGGCTATTTTAGCTTCTGTTGCAGTGGTTGGGCTGTTATCACTGGTGCTCAGTGGGAGAGCTCAGTCATATAGTGCCGAGTTCAGACTTCCTCTTTACCACTCATTTCTTCAGTCCAGCTAAGGCTCTGCTTCCTCATCAGAACGGGAACAGGATTTCTGCCAGAGCAGAAATGTTGTTGTAAAGCAGAAATGAATACAACATATACAACACTCACATGGTACCCTGGGCCTGGGCCTTGGCAGCTGCTAGGGAAACTTATCTCTTTGCCAGTCCTCATTTTCTGTTATTGGAGTGTCTCCATTGGAAAAGATTTTCCAAACATGGTTTGTATTTTATGTAATTAGGACCTGTACATTATGCCTCTAAAAGTGAGAGACACAATTCTTTAGCAACCTCCCACAATGACATTTAGTGAAATCAACTATAAATGATTTCCATTGTCCTTAAAATTTTAGAGGTTCAGTATGCTGAGGGAAGACAGATCTTATTTTTTTTGGTGTGGGTTTTTCTCTGGGATAAATTTATTCCCTGAAAATAATAAACCATAATAATCAGATCCTTTCCGTAACATATATTTTTCTTTTTTAAAAAATATTTTATTTATTTATGAGAGAGACAGAAAGAGGCAGATAGAGAAAGGGTGTGCCAAGGCCTCTAGCCACTGCTAACTCCAGACACATGTGCCACCTTGTGCATCTGGCTCTATGTGGGCAATAGGGAATCAAACCAGGCTTCAGCTTTGCAAGCAAGAGCCTTAACTGCTGAGCCATCTCTCCAGCCCATATTTTTTTATCCGCACAGAAAGTTACCCTCTTTCTGAGGTGGGATGGTTTATAAACCTGCTTCATCTTAAGAAGCAGAGGGAGGTGACCTAGCTGGGAAATGGAAGTATTTTGGTCACATCTCTATTGTTTTATTGTTTCAGACCAGCTTATTTTCTATAAAAGGCTGATCTTTCCCTCTTTCAATCTGTGTCTCTCCTTGTTCTTCCTCACTATTTTTCCCAATCAAGTCTTTCACCAATGTCCAGAATAATGGATGTCTCAGGGTTTAATCTCTCCTGCCCTTCTTCTGTCCTTTCCTCTTTTGGAGTTGTAGAAGAAAAACAAATGCTTGCTTATGTCTTATGATGCCTGACTAGAAGAGCTATAATTGAATAATAACCTCTATAAATCATCATTCTCAGGACTCAATGAGAAAAACTAGAAGTACTGACCTATGTGATAACTTGGAGCCCTTTATTACACAGTTGCCAGTTGCCACCGCACACCCGAAAATACTATCCCAAAGCAGACAAAAAGTCATGGCCAAGTGACAGACACAATTGGCAATGTGAGTTAGTTTTCTTGATACTGGAAGCTGGAAGTTGAAATAATTGATAGTTTTACATTTATTGAGTGAAATGCATAGAGTATTTTTAAGAAGTAAATATTTTAATTGAAGCTTATGTTTGAGTGGTTTATTATAAAAGTTTCCACATATTCAGAACTGTTTCATAAGACTTCTAACAAAATGAATAGTTATGCCCATAAGCAATATCTTTTCTGTCATGTAGATGTAGACTTAGAAGTAAGTCTCAAGTGATATAGAAATTTCCAATTCAAAATAGTTATTATAAAATGGTGAATAGTTGAAATTCAATTTTTGGTAAGTTGATGACAGTGAGGTTTCAGAAATTATAAGGATTCTTTTTTGCATGTGTCTCTGTGTGTGGTGTGTGTGAATGTGTATCTTCATATTCATAGATATGCAGGTGCACCTGTGTGTGTGTGAGTGCACATACACGTGTGCATGTGTATGTGGAGGCCAGGGGTCAATGTTGGGTGTCTTCCTCAATATTCCTCCACATCATCAATCATCATCATTGTTATCATTATTATTTGAGCCAGGGTCTCTGAACCTGAAGCTCACATGATTCGTCTAGTGAATCAGCAAGCTTGTGGTCCTCCAGTCTCTGCCTCCTCAGAGCTGGGATTACAGACACATGCTACCAAACTCAGCTTTTACATGGGTGTTGAATATCCAAACTTGTGTACTCATGCTTGCTTTACAACTGAGCCATCTCCTCAGCCCTAAATAGGCTCTTATTAAAGTCAACATGAGAATAGTCGTGATGCATAGTTAGTCATGCAGTTTTATTGCTAGAAGACTTCTGACAACTTCTGTTTTGATGCTCCAAATAGCTTGTTTGGAAGCCAAGGTTCAGATTGCATGGGGAATGTCTCTGCAGAATACTGTCTATTACCATGTACTACTTGCAACTGTTAGTTCTGATTAGAATCCACCCTGTCTAGTTTAAGGCAAGAACTTCTTCAGGGATGGTGAGTGTCCCAGGGGCAATCTGAAGGCTCTAGCTGGAGTCCAAAGCCTCATGTTCCTCCACATTCCACAGTGACAAGGGAAAACGCCGTGAGAGCATTCAGCAAGCACATTAGGACCAGACACCAGAAATGCTGCTAATACCAAACCTTTTCGGTAACATTTCTGCCTCTGAGGGCAGTGTTCTCACCCTGCTCACCTCCGAGCTCTTCCTCATACCCACACTTGATAGGCCAAAATAAGTCACATGCCTTAATCTTGCTGCAAAGAAGTCTGCCATATTTTTTCTCCTAAATTTTATTTTTGAGAGACACATACTGATTAAGAAATTAGCAATATGTGATGAGGATTTTTGAATGTGTAGCCAGTCAAAGCACAAGTATTAACTCTAGACTGACAGACAGAAACATTGAATACTGGGATAGGAGGGAAGGCTGGTGGCTGGTCCTCCGGCAACAATAATTTATAAGCCGAAGAAGGTGTAGGTAGCTTTTGCCCCCCCCCCCCCCGTGAATGGGAGAAGATCTAGAAAAGAATAATCAGCCATTGGGAAATACCTTTGGGTCCTGGGCCACATTAATATCCTTCTTAATTTTGGAAACCTAGGTCTTTGTTCAAGCTCTTAATTTTCTTGTCCATAATCTCAGTCAAAGGGTGGGTTAACCTCTGATATTCCATGTGAGAATTATCCACAGCACTTGTGATCCATGTGCATTCTATGAGATAACTCTATGGTAGATAAGAAAACATTTTTGTTTTAATAATTATACATATACTTTAGTGTATATCAGATGTGAAATAGAATATTAAATTTAGGATCCTATAGGTATTTTTGCTGAAGAAAGGGCTAAGTTATGGGTTTTTAAATTTTCTTTTTTTAAATTAAGTAAACAAATTATCATTATAGCCAATTAAAAAGTTGATAGTTGATGTACAAATAGCAAAAGCTTGCCAGTAAGCTCTAATTAGTAACCCGCAAGTTCTATGTGTGTATTTTCATTAAAATGAAGATTCTGATTCAGAGATCTGGGATGGGCCTGACACTTGGCTTTTCTAACAAGCTTCCAGCTGAGGCTGCTGCTGGCCTGACAGGCAAGGTAGCAGGGAGGCTGACCTGTACAGAACGTGGACAGTTTCCACTCCTCATGCCTGAGATTACCTAAGCATCAGTAGAAGGACCTGGCCAACATGAAGATTATTGTTTTTTTTTTATTTATTTTATTTTATTCATTTCCAAGCAGAGAGATACAGAGATACAGAGAGAGAGAGAGAGAGAGAGAGAGAGAGAACCAGGGCCACCACCACCTTGTGGGTCCTGGGGAATTGAACCCAGGGCCTTAGGCACTGGAGGCAAGTGCCTTAACCGCTGAGCCATCTCTCCAACCCAATTATTGGGTTTGAAACCATGGAGCAAGGCAGGGATTTATCTATTGAATAGCAGCAGCGCCCCTCCCCCCACAGGTGTTCAGGACACAGCTGGTATAAAAGCCACCCTTGGAAATGGGATGGCCCTCCAGGACCATGACAGCCACAGCACCTCAGGGAAGCAGTAAGTAATGTTCCCATTTATCTCCAAGAAGGCCCCTTTCTACCTGGCCTGCGATCTCAGACTCCAAACTTGACCATTTCTTTCATAGTCCTGTGATTTCTCCTTTGCCCTGGAGCACAGGATCATTCCTGTTCATGGAGGAACATACAGCTGACCAACACTGGATGGGATCTAGGTGGATCCCTATTGTGGTGTGACCCAAATAAGTCACTCTGCTATTTTTGTCACAAGAAAAATAATTGCCAATAAAACTAGATGTACTGAGGTATCCCTCCCTTTCAAAAAATATAAATAAATAGAAAGAAAGATAAAGCTAGCAATTAACAACAAAAAAAGAATTTGTTATCTATATTTTCATCAAGAAAAATTCTAGCAGGGTTTTCTCAGAATGATGAAATATCAGAATTAGGTGATGTCTTACTTCAGCAGCTCTATTTAATAGAAGGAAAAGAAAAATGACAGTAAGGCTTCTGCGCCCTGAGATAGTTGTCAGGCCCCACCTGCTCTGACTGACTTTGGAGTGTGGGCATGAAGCTGTCCAGGTGAGGGCTCCCCTTTGTTAAGTGACTGCTGGCCCCAGTCTCTGTGTGGGTGACCACAGCACTGAGCTGTCATTAGCTAGACCAGAGGCCTTTGTTCCCTACCACCACCTGCCCCGTCCTACCCCTAGCCCTCCGTGGGTCTGCTGAGAGAAGCATGTTTGGTTTATGGTTTTGGGAATAGTTGACTTTGGCTTTCTATGTGTCTCTTAAAATTTAGCAACTCTATTCTTTAACTCTACTATCAATTGTATATTTATAAGCTTTCTTCTATAAGAAAGAGTGGTGCCTTTCCCTCTATTTACCTATTTCCCCATTAATGTATAGATGTCAGCATAGGTTCATGAACGCATACTTTATTCTGTGGTTTCAGATTTATTTTTTGTGTTTTAATGAGGCAGGGTTTCACTGTAGCCTGGGCCAGCCTCTAATTCACCGTGGTCCTCCTACGTTAGCCTCCTGAGGGCTATGATTAAAGACCCCGGCCACCACACCTGACTTCAAATCAAAGTTTTCAAGCATAAAAATGTATAATATAGAATGATTCAGTGGAATTCTGATTGTATTAAACTATAAATTCTGATTGTATACACACACACACACACACACACACACA
>PVHP010007023.1:0-58134 GCA_004024765.1 Zapus hudsonius | reverse complement strand
ACAAACAGGGCACCATCAATCTCTAACTCCAAGCTCAATGATTCTTAACCAATAACACAAGTCTCTTGGAGATTCAATTCCGCCCCTCCAGCTCGGCTACTCACAGTCCAGGAAAATGTCATCCGGTACTGGCAGCTCGCCTTGGCACCCATCCATAGTCCTGGAATTCACTGGGTCTCCATTGCAACCCACAGTTCATCCTCATGGCTCCATCGGGCTCCATGCAGTCAACCTTGCACACCTGCTTCACATGCCAATGGCCATTTTTCAAAAACAAAACTGTGTTGCAAATCCAATGACCCTCTCTTTCTAGCCAATCTCCATTCCACAGAACCTGGTGGGCTACCAATTTATTAATCCAGGGGGGAATCAAAGCATTCAGGCCCCTTCCTTCAAAGAGTCCGCATTCTTCCTGTTGTTCTAATGCAGACCAGCTGGCCCAATCTCAGTGGTTGTAATCTCTCAAACAATTGCAGGTGAACGGGCAGCAGTTTCAACCCAAAGATCTTTCTGTGCCATCTCCATCTGCTCACACCAGTCCATCTTTACGTAAAACAACCCTGCACAGGTTTCCAGGACATAGGCAGGCAGAACACAGTAAGCCTCTCACGCAAACTGCTTCTGGCACAGTCCTGACCAAGTTCTTTCTCCCCCTTGTAAGCCAAACCTCACAGTCCATGTTTCTCATTACATTCAGGTCTTTCAACTCTGACCAAAATGATCCATGAAGCTGTACTCACAACACTGCGAGGCATCTCTTAGGCTGAGAGTTCAAATCCTTCCACATTCCTCCTGTAGATCACTTCCAGAAAACCAAAGCCACAAGATCAGGGTTTCAGCAGCAACAGATGACCCCACACCCTGGTACCAAAACTGTTTCAGTCAGCTTTCTAGTTGCTGCGCAGAAAGAACCCAAACAAAAGCGGCTTGTGGAGGAATGGGTTTATTTGGTTTACGGACTCAAGAGGAGACTCCATTTTGGCAGGGAAAATGATGGCATGAGCAGAGGGCTGGACACCACCTCTGCCACAGCACTGCAAACAGCAGCAGGAAGGTGTGCCAAACACTGGCAAGGGGAAGCTGGTTTATAACCCCATAAACCCGCCCTTGACAACACAGCTTCATAGAGGTTGTAAAACCCAAACTGCCATCAGCTGAGGATCGATTATCCAGAACACATTCAATTGTTTGTGGGGGACACCTGGATCAAACCATGACACCAAGTGAGAAATGCAGCCTCCAGACCCAGGCGGGAGAGGGAACCTCTGGACCCGGGTGGGAAACTCAGCCTCTGGACCCCAGCGGGGGAGGGAACCTCTGGACCCAGGCGGGAGGTAGAACCTCCAGACCAGAGCGAGAAATGCAGCCTCTGGACCCGGGCAGGGAAGGGAACCTCCGGAACCAGGTGGGAAATGCAGCCTGTGGACCCAGGCCAGGGAGAGAATCTCTGGACCCAAGTGGGAAATGCAGCCTCTGGATCTGGGCAGGGGAGCGAAGCTCTGGACCCAGGAGGGAAACACAGCCTCTGGACCCGGGCTGGGGAGCAAAGCTCCGGACCCAGGCTGGAAAAGCAGCCTCTAGACCTGGGTGGGGGAGGGAAGTTCTGGACCCAGGCGGGAAAGGCAGCCTCAGGTTCCTTGGACGTGGGAAAGCAGCTGCTGGGCTTCCACTCTCAGGGATGTTAGGGGTGCATGGGAGAGAGAGGTGAGTGGCAAAGGGTGGCGGAGCCGGCTCCGTGCCCTCAGGTGAGCCCTTATCCTCCATGCGGGTTCTGTTGGTAGATTCTTTTGTGAGGAAGTGTCAGGAGCTGGGAGCCTGGCTGAAGCTTGTGTCCCTGGCCTGCATCACCACTGAAAACCCTAACCCTTGTTCCCTGGGGGACACCAGGTGGCTTCTAGTCCTCCATCTTGAACCGGAAGCTGGAATTTCAATTTCTTATAAAATAATTTCATGTTACCCTATTACAGTGTACATTTGAAAGTTAGTTGGAATAACACAATGGTTACCCTTTGAAAATGGTTCCCGCTTCCTCTTTAGCACTTCTCCACATCAGAGGCCATTCTGGATTGGCACAGTGTAATGAAATCCTTGTCTATGTTATAGGCATGGAATTTTGAATTTGCAACATTTTCATTAATGGAAGGAAGAAAAAAGTTATGGTCATATATAAGCTTATTTTCCCAGATTATTTACCAGAATATATCTAAATATATCTTTATACAAGTTGCATGTACATGCATAGGTTAATGTATGTATGTATGTATGTATGTATGTATGTATGTAATTATATATGTGTATGTGTATTTCTTCTTGGAAAAGGGAGAAGACAGAATTTATAAGCTGAAGAAACACTTTGATTTAGAGCAGTAGTATTAATTCACGTTGTATTCAAATATTGCTACACAGAGCAGCAATAAAATTAAGAAAGTGACATTGTTCTCTGCATGCTATTTTTAGTGTTACCGAAAATGACTTTCCTTGTGGAATTGACTGTCAATTAGTAACCAGCAGACGGTAGCGATCTTCTTAGTTTTCAATTTTGCTAGAAATAATTCTCATATAGTGATGCTCCTTTAACAAGCACCTTTACCATGCGAGACGCATATAAAAGTAATTAAATTTAATAGTCTCATTGCTTTTAAGCAAAGCCATATGGTGTACTTAGATTGCAAATTCTAATTGAAGTCAATGAGATTTTATGTAGAAAATACTTTTGTAACTGTAGCTGCATAATCAAATATATACACAAAGCACGGCTTTTATCTTGACGGAAGAATCTGAGTTCCTTCTCTCATTGTCTTTTTCATACATACTCTAGAGTGTTATTGCCAAACTATGTATGCCATGAAAAATAACTTTAAAATTAATGATAATACTTGTTTTTGTATGTTCAATGCATCTTTTTCATTACCCTTCTTTCTAAGTATGAATATTGCAATAATACTTGGAACTGTATTGGATTACAAAAGCAGTGTGTAACTGAGACATGGGCCCATTCATTCACATTTATTGGTTCTATTATGTGCAATGAAATGGAAGCAACATAAAAAGGCTGTAAAGGCAGCAGAAGAAAAGACAGGGCAAGCAAATGTGGAAATGGCCATGGCTGTATAGTTTGTTTTTTTATGCATAAAGATATAGAGGGGTTTGTGCTCCTTATTCAGGGGAGTATGATGGGGAAAGGAGAGAGAAAGAGAAAGACAGAGAGAGACTGATTCAGCAAGCACTACAAATTAATGAAATTACAGGAGGGTGAAAATAATGTTTCTTGGCAACTCTAGACGCTGGTGATTTTTTAAAAGTATTTGTATTTTTTGTAAGCAGATAGAGAGATAGAGAGATGGAGAGAGAGGAGAGAGACAGAGAGAAGAGGCACACCAGGGCCTCCAACCACTGCCAATGAACTTCAGATACATATGCCACTATATGCATCTGGCTTTACGCAGGTACTGGAGAATCAAACCCAAGTCCTTAGGCTTTGCAAGCAAGCACCTTGACCACTGAACCATCACTCCAAGCCTCTGGACATATTTTTATATTCAATTTATAAAACATGACTATTTCAACTTATATTCCAAATGCTGTAAGACTAGGTAAGTTTTCAATTTGCCCATTTTACACAGTCCTTGCCTGAGCCCCAAATCAGTAATTGCCTCTATCACTGCTGGTTCCCTGAGTTCTGGAGAATACCAGAAGCCACTATCTTGTGTAGATGTCCTCTTGGAAACTAGTATGTCTCTCTTTCTAAGGGCTTCACTTGTATGCCAAGAGAAAACAGGTCTCTGTACTAACACTGGTATAGGTACAAATCTCCAGAAACATACCTGTTTCTAAAGCAAATGTATGTTTCTTTGTCATTCAGTGTGATTTCATACTAATAACTCCAACTTAAATGTGTTTCATTCTAGCCTTTTTTCTTGTTATATTTAAAAAAATTATTGCAGTGTAAAATGCTTGCAACTCTTTAAAATGCTTGGGGATCCAGGCATGGCACTGAGATCTCCTCACATTTCTTTGCCTTTATCAGTGGGCTTCAGGTAGCCTGTGAGCTGGAGTGCTAGGCATTCCTTTAGTCCCCAAGCTTATCTGTGCTTTACTTTCTTCTTTCTCCAGTGTTCCTGGAAGCTTTGCTCAGATGGGTTTTGGTATCCCATCCTAAGGTCCTAGACAAAGAATCATTGAGACAGTTGAGGCCAGAAATATTATATCAAATGTATCCTCAGGCAGACCTGAGCATTGTGGCATAAGGAACTCAGGGGAAATGAAAGTTCTAGCATGATAACATAACACCTTCCTACGACTATTTAGTTTTTCTTTATGTGACAAATTTAACATGTCTGATATTTTCACTTTAAATATTGCTTAAATTGTGAGGCCTTTCTATGACCTAAGTGCATCTTAAGTTTCTTTGAATTATCATCATGATTACAAATACAAAAGTAGATTAAAGTATTAGCTCTACCATTAACTAAGTACACTATCATAAAGAATGTTTTGCAGGTTACAAAATTTATTTATAAAATTTATTGTGTACTGTGAAAAAGCTTTACCATATCTATTTTTTACTAACTTAAGGTTTGAAACTTGTTCTACTTTTATTAGACTCTCTTTTATGTTTTATATTTAATTACATTTAAATTTTCAAAAACTTGAATGCAAATGTTATATGAAAGCTTGATTCTTCTGGCTTAATTTTTTTAATGTTTGTATTTTTTGACATTTTATTAGCAGGCTTTTTTATTTTTTTTCTCCTTGAAATTACCTCTTATTTTTTTACTAAATTTATTTTTATTATTAGTAAGCAGAAACTCTGTGTGTACATGTCTTCTGTTGGTAACTCATCTCCCTCCTTCTGCCCCTATTCCACTGAGGATCCTCCCAAATGGGATTGAGAGAATGCTGCATGTGATGGAGGGCTAGGAGTTATGTCAGAATCAGACTGTTTTTATTTTTTTTTTTTGGGGGGAGGTAAGGGGAAGAGTGGGCAATGTCTCTGGATATTCCCCAAACCATAGCTCTTACAGTCTTTCTGCCCCCTCTTCCACAAAGTGAGTGAACCATGGTGGGTGAGTTTTAAGTCTGCTGTTGAGGAATTGAGTCTCTGGGTTTCTACTTGGTCCTATTTTGAGTATCCTTGGAGTGTGTCATCATTACCTTTGTGTAGGTTGTCAGGCTTGCTGTGGAAACAGCAATCTTGCTCATCTCACCACTTCCTCTATGACTTACCTGGATCCTCCACAAACCTGCCTGGAAGTCAACTATTATTTCAGGTCTTGTTGGTAGAATTGGGATGTCCATGGTTCCTGCTGCCATCTGAAAAAACAGATTTTCTAATGATGAATGAGATAAACATAGGTTAAATTGGACAAACAATATTAATTTGGTGAGATTAAACTAGGTATAAGCCTGTCTTTAGGCCCATGGTTAGTGGGGACTTCGCCATGGAGTCTGGATTCGCTGTATGGACAAATCATGAATTGTACCACCCTTTCCCCATCCTTGCCCCATTCCACTGAGGGCCCTCCACAGTGGGATTGCTCATATTCACCATGAGGTTGTGGGGGAGCTGCAGTCAGTCAATGCTGGTATGCAATGCCTCTGGATGTTCCCTCCTATCCTGTAGCTCAATCAATCTTTCCATCCCACTTCTGCAAATCTCCGTAACCCTGGGTGTGTGTGCTTAAATCTATTTTAGTGTTGAGCTCTCAGCAACTTCTTCATTTCTGCTTTGGCATATTTGGAGTATCCTTAGTATCCATCAGCACCACCCTAGAGCATGTAGTCAGGCATGCTTTGGATGCAGCACTCTTGCTCACTTCACCAATTCCTGTGTGGTTTCACCTGGGCCGTAGGTGATGTGAGAAGGGGTGGTTCATCTCCTGCCAGGGAGTCTGCTATCATTTCTTGTCTTGATGATAGACTTCTGGTATTCTCAGCACATTGCCTTCTGCAGAAAGCAACAAAAACAAAAGCAAACATAAAAACAGATTCTCCAACGTAGAGTGAGATCAGCATAGATTAAATGGGAAAAGCATTGTTAATTTAGAGAGATTTTGATGGGTGTAGCCTCTCTTTCGGCCAAACATTAGTGGAAGCTTCTTGTTGGAATCCAGGTTCTTTGTCTCCATAGGATTTTGACTTGGTTCCCACTTCCAGCTCTGTTCTTCACCATTGAGTGGGTATTGTGGCCAATCAGAGAGCCGAGCCATTGTTAACTTGATATATTTTTTAGAAAAATGATATTTCCTAAATGTTTTTATCTGTAATATATATTAATAATTTCCATTCTCATATTAAGTAGAACAGTAACTACATTGTTAAATATTAGTTTCAGTATTAGAAATTTCTGTTTTTGCATCTGCCCGGCCCCCTCCCCCAAATTCTGCATGTGTTTCTAAAATCTCCTTTTTCCATTGGTTTTACACGTAAGACAGAATTGGGACAGAATATTCCAGTCCTCCTGTTCAAAGTGTTCAATGGGATTATCCCATGGATACCTTTCCGGTAATCTTGTGCATCTTTGCTTTCAAAAAATAGTGAAATCTCAGTAAAGATGACAGAAAACATTCTGGTTTAGTTTAAGATGGATGAAATTGTATTGAAAAATCAATCAAAGATGGCTTATCTTTATAATATGACTGCCCACGTTAATTTTCACTGTGATGGTTTTTTGAGTGTGAACTTCTAGGCAGTAACTAGATTTATATGGCTATGAGGGTGGTATTCTCACAAGGTGATGATTGTTTACATGAATGAAGACAAGAGAGATCTTTTTCTTTCTCTATTATGTGACATCAGCAAGCAAGATTCCATAGGGAAGAAAAGAGACCAATAACACATTCATCTTGTACCCTGATTTCAGACTTTCAGCCTCCAGGATGGTGAGAGTTAAGTGCCTAAAGTTGAACCCAATGCATTCAATTTTGTTATAGAGACCTGAGATGAGAAAGAAGAATGCCATGTTTGAATTGTCCTTTTATTAACCCTAGAAATGGATTGATTGTATGCTGCAAGACACTGTGCCTTCTTTGCTTTTATCTCAAGTATGTGTTTAGATTGTGCCTGTATTCTCTTTTTCCATGAAGCAGCTATTTATGTTTTTATAATTCCAGATACAGTGAAGCAGCATTGCAGGATGACAGGTGCTATCTTTGTTTTCAATCCAGTGCAAGTACTTTTAACCCCATGCAAAGTTTATGATCCTGTGATAACTTAAGTTTGAAGCCCTGGCTTCTGCTTCTCTAGCTTTGGTGCTGCTTTCTCAATGACATATAGAATGCTTCAGACATAGTGCTCAGTCTGACCTATTTAAAAATGCTTTATCTTCTCTTCTTTATTCATTTCTGGCTTCTTCTGCAATCACTACTTGGGTTCTTATAATATTGGAAAATTATCTCATTTTGGAGAGTCTTCAACAACTATATCTTGTGAAGAAAATTACATAAGTGTGAGAGAACACAATTAACCCTTGAAAGGCAAGCGTGTTTAAGTCGTAACTCTGAATCAGGTAAGGGGTGTGTGTGTGTTTATTTATTTTTGATCAGTGAGTGATTAAGTTTATTAAAAAAAAAACTGCAAGCTAATTTGTCATGGACTTTGTTATTCAGAATCACATGTGTATTGATTACTATTGTCATTTCTGTGGCAGAATATCTGACCCAAAGCATCTTAAGAAAGGAAGGCTTTACTCTGGCTCATCGTTTTAGAGTTTAGTCTTGTCAGGTGGGAAGACTTGATGGCAGGTGTCTTCAGCAGCTGGTAGCATTGAATGTAGTCAGGAAGCAGAGGGGTGGATGCATTTGTCCAGCTTGCTTTCTCCTTCTTGGTTATTCTAAAAACCTCCATCAGTGTCTATGCTGCCCACATTCAAGGTGTGTCTTCTTTGTCATTCAAATGTCCCTAGAAGGTTTTTCAGAGAAAACTTCAGAAGTATGCCTTCTAAGTGAGCATTAATGGAGTCAGAATTGATATGGAAAATTAAATCACCATAGCCATCTGATAATACTAAATTCCATAAGATTTGATTCTTCATTTTGATATTATTTAGTGCTTACAAACACATTTATGCAATACCAAAAGATTATTGTAAAAGTAAGAGTAAACAATTTATGTTGTATGGAAATATTTTTTCATCAAAACTGTCTGTATTTAAATCATCCATCACTTTTCTAAAATCCATAGGAAACAAGTTATTAAAACATATAATTCAATAACATTCTCCCCAGGTAGTTTTGAAATTTAAAATATATATTGAATATATCAATTGCATTTAGATGTTTATTAATAATAATCACTATTTTACAGTAACTGAATATGGTATGAATAAGTGTATCTAATAGATGTACTGTGTACTTTTTCTTCATTCAAGTAATGCTATAAGGCTCTCTAGATTAAAGCACAAGGAAAGACCCATCTGCAAAAGTTCACCTTAAAGTATTTGTAGAGATAATTAGAATACTGGATCTGTTCATTAACATTTCAAATCTCATTTAAATGTAAATTGTAATATTCTCTTTTTCTGCAATACTAAGTAGTTAGTGTCTTTCTTGAGTAATAAGTAATTTGTTCCCTCTTAGGTATAAGAATGGATACAGGGCTAAATCAAAATCTGAAAAGAATCAAGGGAAAATAGAGACCCACTCAGGAGAGGAATAGAAACATTGTTTTCGCTATATTTTGTTATAAAAAAAATGTAGCCCTTTCCAGCTTAGAGTGGTTGTGTCCAGTGGGCATCCCATGAAGTAGATGCAGGAGGGTCAGGAAATCAAAGTTGTGCTCAGCTCCACAGTAAATTTACGGTCAACATGTACCACATGAGACCCTGTTAAGAAAATACAACAACTTCATATTTCAGTTATTTTTCATAATATCTGAAATAAATTTATATAGCTATTAAAATGCTTTGTGAGGTTATTTCATCCATGATCTGGATGAACTGATCAAAGTTTTTGGAATCCTAATCAATGTTTTCTGTCTTGTCTTCCAGATACGATGTTCTGCCTTCCAGATTTTTAGCTCTGGTAGTGAAGAATTCTATAGAGGCATTTAATAACTCTCTGTGATTTTTGTTTTCAGTCGCCTTTTTCTGCTTTGTATGCATCTCTTTGTTGAATTCCAGTTTCAGTTAGAGGTTCATTCTTGAATTTGATCCTAACTTCTTTAGGCTTAATCAGCTTGTTATTGAGATCTGCTAATTATTGGCTTATAATCAATTAGTTTATCACTGCTTTGAGATCCACCAGACTTTTCTCAATTAAGTTAAGCATGGTGACTAAGATTGTGTGTTGAACCATCTGATTATATTCCTCTTCATTTATGTATAGGAACTGTCTGCACTGTGATTATATATTTCCAACTCAGCCATTATCATGATCAGAGTTTTCTTGCAATAATGATCTAAGCTTATTGTCTCTTATCTTGGGTTTGTATTTCTCTCATATCCTCTATATTCTTGCCAGCAACTTCCACTGTGGGTCTAGGCAACCTTAGTGTATAGCTCACAGATTGTTGCATTGTGTTCTGGAGGTTTACCCTTTTTGGAATAAAAGTCTAATTTTCTTAAGGAGGGAGTAAATATTGGTCCTTGTAGGGTCTTCAGTATATGTTCTGTATTGGGTTTAAGTTGGATTGGAGTGGGATCACAAGGTATCCACTGGTGGGCAGGTAGTGGAGATTACAGGTGCACCAGCAGTTTTATGTTGTGGTTGGTACAAAAGTAGACTTGGAGGTTAGAAATCTCTGGCTGTAATCACCACTGTGCCTTGCTCCTGGGACTCAGGGTATTTCCGAGCTGTAGCACTTGCCCCTCTTCTTGATTGGATTGTTGTCACTGATATCCATATACACATGTGCCTGCTAAATATATCTGTGATTCCTAATTGGGTTAGGAGCCAGGCACCAAGGAGTTGTGAGTATGTGGGTGCATTGGAGAGAGGGTAGTGTGGTGGGGGGAGGAAAGACGTATTTCTTCAGTGAATGTTTTGTTTTGGGTTTGATCCAGATTGGAGTAGGAGTGTTGTACCTATAGACAGACAGGTTGTGGAGGTCACACGTGTGCAGCCACTCTGGGTTGGTGGCTGATACTGGAGATGTGATTACAGGTGGGCAGCACAAAGTGAGCACAAAGGCCCCAAACATGTCACGGCTCCTCATCACCTCAGGTTCACAGGCTAGCACTGGTACCTCAAGCACAGGTCCCTTCACCATGCCTTTCACTGACTTGAGTTCACATACGGCCCCAAACATGCCAGGATCTTCACCAGTTGAGGGTTCCCAAGCCTACACTTGCTGGTACACCAGATAATAGGCCGTAAACACACAAGATCTGCACCAGCCTGGTGTACACCAGACCCAAGCACCTGAAGCATCACCTGCTTAGAGAGCACTGGCTCCAAACACACCTTGCTACTCACCAACCTAGGGTGCCCAGGCCCCATGCACACTGACTCCCTGAATGCAAGGGCCCCGAATTCACTGTGCACCTCACCTCCCGCAAGTGAGGTCCTAAACATGCTGGGACTCCAAAAGCACCGGCACCAAACACAGTTGGTCCCTCACCGGTCCTGGGAGCCAAGGCCCCACACACTGGCTTTCCTAGAGCAAAGGCCCTGAACACTCCACTCCTCACCAGCCTGGAGTCCACAATCATGGTGTTTCTTCAAATTCACTGGCCCCAAACACACAGAATCCCTCATTTGCCTGGAGTCCATAGGCACCAGACACACTGGCTACCCAAAGCACAGGTCCCAAACTCACCATGCCCCTCATCTGCCTGGAGAGCACCAGTCCCAAACACACTGGTATACCCCGAATGCACAGGCCCCAAACACAATGGCACCCTGAAAACACGGGTCCCAAACTCTGTGCACCTTACTCACCTGGAAAACCTGTAGGAGCCATAAATATACAGGTGTGTTGGGACCCGCACCAATATAAAATATTGGGTCTCTTATTTTTTGGGAACGCGGAACGCGTAATGTATATTATCTTATATCATTTATGAAAATATATGTATCCTATAGATACTGTACTTGATAACAGAATAATAATGTAACTAATGGAATCTTTCTCTTCACTCATGTTTAAAGGAAAAATAAAATTTTATTTAAGAAAAGTTTGTTATTTATTAAGTTAGCAGTTCCTGAAATAGTTTATGCACCATGGTAACTATATGCATTTTAGAGATAATGTATATTTTACAAAGAGGCACATCAATTATTGCAATAAGAAAGCATAATAGAAATTTTGAAATGTGAGTCAGGAAGAATAACTTTAGTGTATTCTGTCATTATTTAACTCTGTGTCCCAGCGCATGTTATAATGCTCTCTGAGCCTAGCCTTTACCAAACAAAGAAGATGAAGTAGATGTCTTTTCATTATATGTTCACATGCATCTTCAATCTCAGCGGATGTGATAGGTTTATTTAGTGCTTTTATCTGTTCTGGATTAAGCTTTGGCAGTTGGTAGGTGTCCAAATACTTATCCATTTCTTCCAGGTTCTCTAATTTTGTGGAGTAGAATTTTTGGAAATATGACCTGATGATTCTTCCAATGTCTTCAGGATCAGTTGTGATCTCACCATTGTCCTTACTGATTTTGTTGATTTGGGCTTTCTCATTTCTTCGTTTGATTAGATTGGCCAGGGGTTTGTCAATTTTATTAACTTTTTGAAAGAACCAACTTTTTGATTTATCTATTTTTTTAATTGTTTTCTTTATTTCCAATTCATTAATCTCAGCTCTGGTTTTAATTATTTCCTTTCGTCTTGAGCTCCTCGGGTTAGCTTTTTCCATCTGTTCTAATGATCTTAGGTGGGTGGTTAGGCAATTGATATGAGACCTCTCTGTCTTTGATATGAAGGCATTTAGCGTGATGAACTTTCCCCTCAGAACTGCCTTCACTGTGTCCCATAAGTTCTGGTATGATGTGTTATCGTCATCATTTAAAGCTAGGAAATTCTGAATTTTCTGTTTTATTTCTTGGATGACCCAATCACATACAACTTCTGTGATCATCCTGGATAAACGCTGAGTTTGTTGATTAAAATAATACCTCTTTTAAAACTATTTTATGCTTAAATATACTTTAAATAGAGTGGAAAATCCCCTTAAGATTTTACATGTTTCTCCATTAAAACAGCCAATACTGTTTAAAAGAAAATCTACAGTATCATTTTAACTTAGACTCAAATATATGTTTTTGAATATAGAGAATTACCAGTTGGTATTACTTTTACTACTTCACAGTTAAAATTTTAAAATTCTAATGTCTAGCTTTAGGAGGGAAGCATTGTGCATTCTAATACTGGAGAGGGGCTCTACTGGCTATGCTGTAAGGTTAATGGAGTTCATTGCTGGGAGCCTCGCTGTGCAGTCCTGCCTGTGTATTTGCTATGTGTAATAATAGGGTATATGGAGTCTTTAATTTTCAGTCTCAGCCATTAACATTTAAAATTTCTAGTTTTCCCTTTAAATAGAAACTTCCATACCCAAATTCCTTTTTTTATTATTGTTGCAAATGGTCAAAGAATGAAGAAAATGATCCAAAGATCAATAGTCATTTCATACCTGTGCAGTCTATAACTGAGCTATATTTATAGGATTTCTGTGGTGAATGTGACATGTTTACTTTAGCAAATACAAAACAGAGCCTTTGGGGGAATAAGCATTTTGTAGCTTCTATTCAATATCCATAGAAATGGAGGCACCATGAAGCATGCAGGGTAGCCAGAGGGATAAAATGTTGATTTTTATGCAGAAATGATCCATAATTTGCACATAGAGGGATCTAAGTATTCATACTTTTCATATAAAGGGAAGCTTATTATTTTCATATTATTAGATAATCTCACTGGGAAGAGATGCTAATTTTCTGAAGAAAAATTGTTTTCATAAGCAAATCTTTGTTGATCAGTGGTTTCTGTTGAGGTCCGCAAACTGGTGCACAGCTTCTCAGAGTGTTTCATTAAAAATCCACATTTCTTCCAATTGCTAATGTAGTCTAACCACTTGAGTGAACCCTACTCTTTCTCTTTTCCTGGAGTTTTATTTTCCACATTGCAAACCCTTGTGAAGCATCCCACTGTTTGACTTTGAACTTGTGTATTGTGATAGTCTTTGAGTGAAGAAAAGAATCATACCTCCTTCAAAAGCATCAAACAAACACTGGCTGATTTCACTACACCTTCCTTTTTTTCCATCTTTCTGTTTATGTTTGGCATCCAATTTTATACTTTCTAAACTCTAACTTTCATAACACGATGCTATTTTTTTCTATTCATTTTTCGTTCACAGTAATAGTTAAACATCTGCTTCTTGGTTGGCAAAGTTCCAATAGTTGCTAAGTTTCTTTTGCTCAAAGTGACATTTTTTTTCCCATCATCTGTTTTTACATTTATAGAGTTTTGGTAACACATATGCGCTCATCAATATGAAATAATAGTTTTAAGATCCACGTGATAATAAGACAATGAAAAGAAGTGCTTTTATTTTCCAGTCATATGAGGTGCTAGTTGGTCATATGGATGCATTGATTGGTATAAAAATAATTATTTTGAGTAATATTTCATTAATATGTTCTTAATATTAAAATCAGTCGCATGAAGTAATAACATTTACAAACTTTAAGGATATTTAGCAAATGGCCAATGTATGGTTATATGGACATAGAATATTCCTGGAACTAACAACATTGTGAAACTTCCAAGACCAGCAACATGAAAGGTAGGATGAAGGAGAAAGGGAGTGTTAACAGAAATCAAAGAAAGATATGCACAGACAATCATTGTGTGAGGTGTGATATGGCATCAAGCAACAAAGCTTCCAGGGTAATTTTGTCACAGTATATTTCTCAACCTCACTCAGTTCCTTCCCTTTGTTGTCCCTCTGAAAACTCAGTTTGCTTATGGGACACCACAAAACAGACATCACATGGAGTTCATTGACTTAGTCCAAGGATGTTGGCTTCACAGCGAGAGCAAGGGTGGATAACTTCTGAAGATCCTTTTGTAACACAGCATCTGCTCTTGTAAATTTATGTAGCAAAAGGATAGCAAGAAGCTTCCTGGGGGTAATGGCAGTGCAACCATAAGTCCATCTGGAGCTTGAGATGCAAGCCACATCTGTTCTTCACACATGGCAGTCCATTACAGACAGTGTAGATAACATCAGTTTCTCTGATCATTATTTTCGTACTTGTTCATGAACATGATCAGGTAGGTAATCTTTGATATTTCCTTCTATTAGTTTTGTGCATGTGCCCTATGCATCTTTCCAGACTAAATATCAGGACTCCTGTGTTCATGGCAGAGAGACTCAATGCTTTGCCCATGCTGGAATTGTGTCCATTCTGATCTCTTCATTATTGTCACATACATTGATTAGCATGATTGAGACAGAATTCTATCCTCTATTTCTGCAAATTCTCTTGGCTATATTCTACTGAACATCATTCTTGACCTATGTTTATAGCTCAATCAGCAGTAGAGACAACTGGCTACTTTCAGTTTCAGATTCAGTGGGACTATTGCTTGTCTCAGTACTGGTAATATTTTTTTCCAGACAAATGGTACATGCAAATCAACTGAGTCACATGTCATACAATAGAAGAAACTGTTTTCTGGGGAGCTATTTTGATAAAACTTAACAGTAATGCCAGTGGTTTTCTTAGTAGCAAAGATGGAACCAAATGCTGGCTTATCATACAGTTCACATACAAAACCATCTTCTGAGAAAACCCTCCAAGTTTTAGGTGCTATTCTAATGTTGAGAAAGCAGAGATTCTCCATGATGAAAGATGCAAGTACCCTACTATAACAGTGTCCTGATTGAGAGTTTTCTTCCACCATCATGGAACAATAGCACATCTGCAGCCTTGTGTTTCCTCTGCAGTGGAGAGTGTTTAGCTGTGATTCAAACCAGATCCTTATTGGTGGGTCAGTAGTAACCAGTTTGGCCTTGTGTCTTGTTATGATGGTTACTCACTACATTGGCTTCTCAACAGAGGCAGAGGATAGTTTAATTTGAAAAGATGGAAATTCATGTTAGCATATATATTTAGGCCTTCTTCCATGCACACAAATGTTTTGATGAACAGTAAACATGGAAACAACAGTGCACTAACTTTTCTTTTTAAGTCTGTAAATAATAAACCAAAGATTGATTTCTACTTGTGAATTGCTAAATGCCTATTAACAATGAACCCTGTACAGGAATCAGAAAGACAGGCTATTTTGCTTGATCTTCACTTTAAATAATCATGACTTATAATCTATTTATTAGGCCAGAGAATGAGCAACTAATAGTCTCCCACGACAAAATGTGGCCCCCCAAAAACCATAAAATGATACCATAATTCCAGTACTTCACAACGTGACTATATTTAAATAAAAAAAATTTATAGTTGTGTTCTCATTAATGGTACCAAATACCCATACAAAAGCAAGGAAAAATGTTTATTTCAGTTTACACACATGAGGGTTAGCTCAACACTGATGGGCGAAAGGATAGCATGAGAAGAATCTGGGCATCACTTCTGTCACAACAGATAGAAAACAGCAGCAGGACTGTGAGCTGAACACTAGTAAGGGGAAGCTGGTTACAGCACCTGTGTTTGCTTGAATGTTCCTTATTAGACTTGCATGTTATGAATAAAAAAACTTGTCTACAGTCTCCTGGAAGTGTCACTGGGGGTGGATCTGATTTCTAGCCCAAAGATATGCAGAGTGCTCAAACTCTGCCTCAGTTCCCTGCTGTATTGATACTGGTTTTGTGGTGGCTTGTTTGTGATGCTGACTAGCCTGTGGTGGTTTTCTCTATCTGCTTGGATCTGTGCAAGGGAGCCAGCTTCTTCCATTATGGAACGTCCACTGGATCTGTATACCACAAATAAACCCTTTTCTCCCATAAACAGTGTCTGTTTGGAAGTTCATCCCAGCAACATGAAGCAGGCTACAAGACACCACACATAAGCCTGACTCCAACCTCACAGCTCCTCCAGTATCCCTAATTGTTTCTAGCCAGAGGCCTTGTATTCAGAGCGCATGAGTCTTATTAGGGACACATAATTCAAACCACCCAACTTCACCCCTTGCCCCCATAAACTGATGACCACCCATCATTTAAAATACAATGTATTTTGTCCAACTTTAAAGGCTCCCTTAATACATTGCAATTCTAATATTGTTCAGACACCCCCATAATCCACGGTATTTTAACTGTGAGCTATAAAGCAAAAGAACTTAATGACAGGAATAAATATTTAGACAGAAAAAAGATGAAAGCTTTCCTTGGGCATAGCAAGGAAAAGTTGAAACAATACAAGATTTAAAACAATAGGGCAAATATCAAATGCTATGTCTTCAAGTCTAACAATCTAAACCAGTGACAAGGTTTAGAATTCCAATTCCAACCCTCCAGCTGGTCTGCTCATAGCCCAAAAATCAAACCATCAGAGTCAGCAGCTCTCTTTGGCAGCTGTCCTACAGTCCTGGCATATCCTGGTAGTCTTCATGACAACCAACGGGTCACTCTGTTGGCTCCTTGGGTTTCCATGTAGGCATTCCAACAAGCCTTCCCCAAATCACCCACAAACTATTTCCAATAAAAATTGTTGCAAATTCAATAGCTGCAGGGAGCCGGGACGATCACCATTACAAGATGGTGTCCACTTCCTTGCAGCTAAGTGGTAAACAACTCCATATTAGGCAATGCTTTGAGAAAGACGTGCCTTTGGCTCTGCGCATGTGCGAGTTATATAACTGTCCCTAGCCAATCCCGTGGCGCCTGGTGGTGGCAAGTTGGTATCAGCCAATCATGGGGCGACCCATGTCCTTAATCCATATATAAGCAGCTGACTTCTAGCGCTAGGCCCCCCTCGCTTCCTGCTCTCCCTTCAATCAAAAGGCTCTCCAATAAAGTGTGATTTGAGAAGAATCCTCGAGTGGTGGTTGTTCTTCCTCGCTGGTCGAGGAGCTCGCCGCAAATAGCATTCTCTTTTCTGTAATTTTTATACTCTTGATACAGGAATTTTGGGTTTCTTGTAAACCAATGACACTGATAGTTTGGGGTGTTCCCAGATCCTTGTCCTATGAACTCTAAGAATGAAATCTATGGACCAGAAGATAAGGTTAAGAAAGATTTTATCACAACTTGATGCTTTTAGGAAGAAACAGAGAATGGGGCCTTATGACTATAACCTAAAAGAAGGAAGCAAGGTAGAGCTCTTGTTCAGGGAAGCAAGAGGGGGGTTGAGAGAAAGCAGAACTCTTTCCAGAGCTCTGGGCAAGAGAAGCCCCACCTCGAGATTGAGATCTGGGGTTTTTATGTAGTGTGGCTAGGTAGGGAAGACTATGTTGGCAGGGCATTATGAACAAAGACCAGATTTTATAGCTTTGCCAGTAATCTTGGTAAGGATCAGAGTTTTGGTCCTCCAGGAATCTTTCCTGGAGGGTGTGACATCCTGGTTTCTTCGGGCTAAGGCAAGGAATTAAAAAAAAAACATTCAATTTTTGGGGTTCTGTTACCCTTATTGCCTAGCCAATTTCTGTCCCCTGTCACTCCCATAGTACCAGGTGGGGTATCAAACTAGTTAACACAGGGGGAAGAAAGCTGACTTTAAAGAGCAGGACACTCCTTCAACATTCAGGCCTCTTACTTTCAAAAGTCAGCATACTTGCTGATGTCCCAATTCAGAACAGCTGGCTGGATCTCAATATTGGTGATCTTGCAAACAATTGCAGATAAACAGGTGCTATAGCCAGACTGAAACTTTCCTGCCATAGCCATTGGGTTCAGATCAGTCCATTTCTATGAAAAATAGCCCTGCCCTAGATATCAGGACATGGGAAAACTGCATCACGTGTCTCACACAAACTGCTTCTACCTCAACCTAGACAAAGTTTTTTCTTTCCCTCATAAACCAAAATGCATAGTTCATAGATCCTTCTGCATTTGCATCTCTAATGTCTGACAAGAATGGTCCATGAAACTCTGCCTTTAGCTCTGCAAGGTGTTTCATAGACCAAGGCCAGATTCCTCAAATAAAATGCAGTGCTGTAAAATGTCCCTTAGTGTTTAGTAATAAACTGAAAATGTCCTGTATTCCTCCTCTTTTTTTAACACGTCTAATTTCCAATCTGATAATTTTAGGCAGGCTGTTGGGTTCCAATTTCTCTTAGTCATTTTAACTTGTATTTCCTTATTGAATGAATTCAGAAAACTTCCTTTGGCATTTGACCATTGAATAAAGTTTTGTCAAGTGTCTCATTCACTTCGTATGCCTGCTTATCAATCTATAATAATGTAAAAGAAAAAAAATCACATTACAAATATTTATTTATCTTAATTTTATTAATCACAACATTAACATTTTATGCTTTTATTTCTACCAAACTACAAGCATGTTTCACCTGGAAAACTAGCTGAATTAGAGATGTACAAAGAATTTTTTCTAGAATTCTGTCTATAATTAGAATTAACTGAAAAAAAATGTAAAGACAACCAAGGTTAAAAACGTAGGTTACAATCCCGTTTAATGAAAAACTAACAGAAACTTTTTGACTAGCTGATTATTTAATGTAAATTTGAAAATAAAGTAAAAATAATAACATTCTTAATGACTGTGCATAAACCATATGGCCATGTTCATAGTTATTACATTATCTAAGTGATCTGTAAACCACTACTTTCATGAGAGTGAACTATTACTTTAATTTTGGTCAACATCTGTGATTTTTACATTAGAAATAACCTGCCAATAAAAAGAACAATAGTGCATACCAGGGGTGCTGGATTGCCTTTTTATTTTCTTGCACAGCATATTTAAAATAAAGCAATATGATCGCACTTTATTAATGCAACAGACTGACAATGGAGTGTTTGTGGCTCTCATCTTTGCTTATGTTACTGCTAAGTACCCAATTATCTTTTACTGTATGTAGAATTGAAAGGTACTATTCCTGCTTAGAAGGAAGGAAATGAGACACGTTACCAGTGAACAGGGATTCATATAGTGAAGGCTGATTCTTTCTCTGCCAGTCTTCAAGTGTTGATAAACCTATGTATTCCAAAGTACACATTCACAGTTTGCAGTAACGCTATTTCTGAAAGCAAGACAAAGAGAGAAGAGGAAAAGATAGCAAAGGAGAGGAAAAAGGGGGGAGAGAGAGAAAGAGAGAAAATATAAAATTCTTAGAGAATTGGAAGAGACCTCCAAAAATTATCTCATCACTCAGTATACTTTTTCCTTGTGATTTCCTATAGCAGACATACTATTAAATAAACTTTCTAATCCATGGAAATATAGATTTGCTACTACTTTTTAATAATATGTTTAAATATAAATTTCTATGTTTCCTATAAAATATTTAAAATGTAAATAAATTGTATATCACAGTAGTAAATGTTTTGATGTTCATTTTTCTTTTTATATTTTGAAGGCTTTGCTAGTAGGAATTCAATGTCCTCCAGTTCAACAGAATAGACTTTAGTTCTTTTAAAAAGATATTTTAGAGCATCATGACCTTGACATGGGTTCAAGCTCAAAGCAATGTGGCCTGGAGGACATTAGCTTGTTGATATTTTTAAGTGAAATAAGTATTAACAGAATTAAATGATTATATTATGGGTAGAGATAAGTTACTTTAATTCTGTTTCTTATATGTGTGTTATGATCTACATGAAATGGATGGTATTATTTTGAATTAAACAGTCTTGTGTATCTTTATCACTGAAATTATATGGTAATCCTCAATCTTATAAACCTCAAATGTATGGCAAAAATAGTTTCTCAGTAATCATTGGAGATCTCATTAGTACACCAACAAATATACAATGAAAAATAGCATATCCCTTCTCTTGAGAATAACTACTCTAAACACACATACTACATTGTCAATGTACTAAAAACAATATTTACTCCATAAGGATGGCAAGACTACTTGCATAAGCTTTCTGTGTGGAGGATCAGTGAAAATAACCTAAGACTTATCCACACTGTAGTTCATCAAGTAATCCAGTGTTAATATTCACATTTTAGAGAGGGAAGGCATGCAGCATTAGTGACATCACTTCTGCTATTTGAGATATTTCCATGGATTCTCAACAATTCTAAAGCCCTTTCTTGAGGGACATTGAATAATCTAATATATTTTTCTCATCTTAATAAACTTCATGGTGAATGGTCAGTAATCACAGTGCAGACAGTTCCTGTTCATAAATTTTAAATCTCTTTAATAAAGAAAGCAATGTGCACATCTATCTGATGGTACATTGCCAAGACCAAATTCAAAGAAAAATGGAATTACTCTAAAGAGCTAATAAGGATGGTGGAACAGAAGAATCTAAGACCATTGTTAAATGGATACAACCTATTTCATTTAACACATGTTTATTGAGCACCATGTATAAATCTGGTACTATTTGAGATACTAGCCATAAGTTTAAAAGAAACACAGGACATGTGTGTGAGGCCCAGTAGTATTTTCAGTTCTGGGAGTATCTTTCAGAAAGCCAATACTTAAACATCGCAAAAAAGAAGTAACAGACAGGGATAAAACATAGTGAGATCAAAGTTTTGGAGTCTGTGCTGGATAGTATACAAGGACTTTGATCTGGAGAGCACCAGAACGAAGGGAAAAAGTGAAAAACTCTGTGCTGGAGTAGAGAGAGTTGGAAGATGATAACAGGTAGGGAGCAAGGAATGCAGTGTACTGGGAACATTAATAACCCTCCAAATGCTTCACAGATTCCTTTATGCACTATTGTCCTTTGTCAGGAAAGCCATGAGTGGACAATGCTAGGATATTGACTATTATTCTGGAAGAACAAAGAACACATTAAAAAGTTCTTAACAATGTCATGTCTTGGGACTAGCTCAAATTTTAGCATAACAGTTTTACTTCTGCTGAGAGAAAATAATGAAGGAGGGAGCAGGGAATGGCACCTGAGGCAATGCTAGTGCTTTGCAGTTTGGTGTTCATGGCAGAAGGGCACTCTTGAGAGCGAGGAGAGACTTGTCCTACTGCAGACAACACCATCAGGCAAGCTGGTGGGAAACCATTGGCAAGTATGAGAGGATGGCCCGTTATATATGTAGATGCTAAGGAGACTGCAATTAAGTTTTATTTTCTCTCTCTGATTTTTCATTAGATCATTACAATTATAAAAATAGAAGAAAAGCCGGGATGGTGGCACATGCCTTTAATCCCAGCACTTGGGAGGCAGAGTTAGGAGGATCACTGTGAATTTCAGTTCACCCCAAAACTACAGAGTGAATTTCAGGTCAGCCTAAGCTACTGAGACAGAGAGAGAGAGAGAGAGAGAGAGAGAGAGAGAGAGAGAGAGAGAGAGAGAGAGAGAGAGAGAGAGAGAGAGAGAGAAGACTTGGAAATACATAATACAATCAAAGTCACTGTGTGCATGTGTGAAAATGTTATACTGAAGCCAATAATTTTCTACAACTAATATATTCCAGTAAAAGTATTGGAGAACATTTCCCCTTTTTTCTTCATTTCTTTATAGAAATATAGGGGAATGCCTCTTAGCACTATTACATAGTTGAAAATATTTCTTATATTAGGTCATCACTGAGCACTGGATCCATCTCTCTGGATACACCTTTGTCAAATTCATGAGTGTTTTATGTAATAGGCTTGGGTGATGATTGACTGGAATGATGTTTGAGGAAAAACCCAGGCAAGGATACATGAATTCTTCAAAAAACAAAAGGGATAATCTTCTACAAAATATAAGTGTTATTCAAGTTGTTTCATTATCCTAAATTTTGGCAAGCAATAATTATATTTAGGAATGAATAACTCACTGGTTATTTTGTTAATCTATAGTTACTATGAATTTGCATGCATAATAATTTTGGAGTCAAATATACGAATTCCATTATTTTCCAGAAATTTACTTGAAATGTTGAGATCATAAGAAAAAAGATATGATAAATATTAAGGTTACTTTGCAAAAATAAATCTACTTGGGGATGAGTAGAAGAATGTCTATCATTCATCAATTCTACAAAGAACAAACTTTGTTCCAAGCACCATTCAAAATTTTGTGATATACACTAGTGTATAAAGAATGCAAATATCTTGCTGATTACTTCTGGAACTTACAAAATCAAAGTTTTTACATTCTGGGGTTGTATTGCGTCTAGGCAAAAAATAGCAAAGTGCAATTTTACAACTTTTAGATGATGATACATTCTTAGGAGAGAACAGAGTGAGATATACTAATAGAAGCTGAGAGCTTTAGATTTCTATTTTAAGGATTTTGAGAAAAAAACTTCACTGAGTAGAAACATTTGCGTAGGTGCCTTGGGGAACTGAGGAAGAGATTCATGGGGTTACTTAGGACATTTGTTTCTAGGAACAGCAACCAGAAAGAGCAAAATAGAGATTAGTGAGTGAAGTTGAAGGGCCAGAGGAAACATCAGTGCATCTGGAACGGTGAAGAATGGGCAGGAAGGAGGTAAACGTTAATAGGCAAGGGAGGCTGGGTGTGGATATTTTGGTTATGGTCATGACTCCACCATATATTTGGAGAAATTACAGATACCAACTAAGAATACTCTCCCAAGAAGAGATATTAAAAAGTATTTTATGAGGGTGTCCTGGCTGCTGTGTTAAGGGAAAGGAAGTCTGTAAAAACCCTCCAGTAACCCCTGTGACATTTAATGAAATATAAATCAACAAAGTGGTAGAGCTTCTCCTAGTATGCTAAAGGCCCCTGGTTTAATCACACCACAATTATGAGCAAAACAATACTAAGAGGGGAAGTAGAAATCATGAAAATTTAGTATATTATGTTTTATAATCTTTGAATTGTCATATTGTTTGCTGATTTTATAACATTCTTCATATCATTTGCATCATAACTTTTCCTTATGTATTTCCCATTTTTGTGCTTAACTGTTTAAAATACAATCCTCACAGAGCATCTGTTGATTATTTAAGTGAGACGACAGCTAACAATTTACTGCCCCATCTGAATCTGTTTCCATAAAATTAGTTCATATGCTATATTTTACCTGCTATAAGTCTGATAGCTTCTGTTTCTTCTTTCATGAAGATATGTGTTATCTAAACACATATGAAATACTTGACATTTCATATTTTCACATCTTGTTATTTACTCAACACATCCCTGAATTGCTTACCTTTTAGTTATTTGTTTTTATTTGAAGCTCTTTCGTCTAAGGTTCTTTAATTTTTCCAAAAAACTTTCACATAGACATTGTCTGTGTTTATATGAAAATAATCCTAGTACCTTCAAAAATCAAGTATCTAGTTACATTATTTAAGATATCAGAACATTTTTATGTAAAAATATTTTATTTCCCCCTTGTTTTTTTCTTTCTTCTTACAAATTATTCAGTTTCTGACAATGAAATTGGACATTGGCATTAAACATCATCCTATCTAATCTTTGCAACGTCAATTGCCAAATAAATTACATTGTTTCATTGGTATCATCTATTCTGTGAGCAAAAGTAGAAACATTTGCTCATTTTGCATCACAAATTGACAAAAGCCTTTTAGAACACGTTTCTAATGCTATTAAGAAAGCAAGCCAGAGAATTTCAAAGGTTCCCGATGTGATATCTTTAAAAGGTGGAGTAGTGGATGTGGGACTGGCCTTTGGGGACTCCTTCTTCATTGATAGGACACACCCTCTCCAAAGCAGGTTCCACACAGAATGTCTCACTTCTTCAGCTTCCCTGCCCAGTGAAGGTGGAAGTGTATTGTAGCTGCATCAGACACATTCCCTTGTGCTTAGGTTTCTCAGCCTCCAAAGCATGAGAAATCAATGGCATTATAAATTACCTGGTCAATAGAAACATGCATATTCTAAAAGGCTTTTTACTAGTTTGTGATGCAAAATAAGATTTTTTTTTACTTTTTTGTTATTTCAACAAAAAAAGGATTAAAGCATGTGTTTTCTCAAAGAACATGGAAAAGTGAAAATATTTGAGCAGATATTTTAGGGTGGCTTGTGCGTATGTGAATCCTAAGCAGATCAAGGGGATGTAATTAAAACAAAATCATTTCATAATATCAAGGAAAAAGAAATCAAACATGAATTTCTGTATACTAGTTGAATAACTGTTTTCTAGAATAGGGCCATAGGATAATATGGTAAGCTGTCAGGTAACACATATATTGGTACAGTTTTTGCTAGATTTGCATAACTGAGTTAATTTTTTGCTCATATATTTACATGTCAGCATGTATATGTGCACTACAAAGGCAACTAATAATTTGATTTACAAAGTTAAAAGTGGATGTGTGATGGTACTTGGTGATTTATCACCATGTTTGAATTCTGTAAATGACACTGGTCTCATAGTGCAATGCTGTACATAAAAGGGGGAAGTGGAATGAGACTTTATAGAAATCAGAACACACTTCTATTAGAAGGCAGAGTGCTAGCAACGGTGTGTGTGTGTGTGTGTGTGTGTGTGTGTGTGTGTGTGTGTGTCTGTGTGTGTAGTACTGTGTAGTGTGGTGTCATGTGGGTTCATGTGGAGTCCACATTAGAAAGCCAAGTGTCTTTTTAGTATTCTTCATCCCAGCATTTCTTCAGACAGGGTCTCTCCTTCAACCCAGATACATTCTGAAAATGTGAAATTGGAGGGGCAGTCTGAAGATGGTAAGAAGACCTGGTTTAAGGAGACCCAGGGAAGATAACTGAATTGAAAGAGCAGGAGGAGGAGGATTATCAGAAATGACATGTCTGGGTCAGACTGAATGAAAGATAGAGTGCTTGAAAAACTGAGGTGAGACAGAAAATCAGTATACTGACTTCTTCAGCCTTTGGCAGTGCAACACTGTACATAACATTGAAAACACAGTAAGGTGGGGGCAGGGGACCCGTGAGTTTCAGACCAGCCTAGAGCATAGTGAGACCCTATCTAAAAATAATCAAGAGAAAAATGAAAGAATGTACAATAGAACACTAATCTATTACATATCTTTATTAGGATTACTTTGCACTTGCAGAACTGTTTAAAGGAAATAAGAGCAACAATTTCTTGGATCGGGAGAGATGGTTCAACCAGTAAGAGAAGTTGCTGTACAAAATGAGGATCTGAGTTCGATGTCCGGCATCCATGTTTTAAAAAAAAAGTCTGAACATATCCACATATGCCTGTTATTCCTACAACGTGCGGGGTAGACAAAGAAAGAGCTACGGGAATTCATGGTCAACCAACCTAACTTGAAAACAGAGAGATCCCAGTTCAACGAGAAACTTTGCCTTAGGTAAATGACATAGAATTCATGGCCTAACATCCACGTACAAGTGCAGTGTTCACATCTGCACACTTGGGTATATTACACACAGACACAGACACACACACACACACAAACACACACACACACACACACACACACACACACACACACACACACCAGAAAAAGTGACATCTTTAGGAAAGACAGGGACATCAAACCAGAATTAGATTGTAAAGTAAGCATAGAGCTCAGAGAAGAGGCTGAGGACTTTTACGAATAATGTTGCAATTTCTTGTAATGGAAACGATATAGAGGACTATTTTTGCAGACAAAATCAACAAATTTGTTGATAACATCTAAATGCATGGTGACCAGTGGCTTCCGAAATGAAAGTCAACATGCAAATGGGACATAATCAGCTGGGGTTTAGGACAAATTTGGAGCTGATAACACACATTACTGAATGTGGAAAAATAAACAGTATTTAAAATTATGCAATGCAATGGTCTCATGATTCACTGGAGTATTGTGTTGTATGTTACTGCTTAATTTCACTTAACTTTACCTCTGTTATTCTGATTCCTCTATGTTAACTTTACCTCTGTTGTTCTGATTCCTCTATGCTCTCCCTTATGGTGCTCTTCCTTATGAAGTAACTTCTGCAATATTTTTGTTCATAATTGTATAGTATGAATACATATATGATTACATTTACTGAAAATTTATTCTCCTTTTTATCAATTTAATTTTTATGCATTTTCTACATAATCACACAGTAATGCATAATGTTCTTCAACCACATTATGTTTGTGTGATACTTCACAGTACATATTGATCATTATTTATATGTATGTACAACTATCCATCACACAAATCAATATGAAGTCCCCTACTATTGCTAACTCTGTATAGATCTATATCATATAGTTATATATTCATATAAATATGCACATGGACAAAATTTTGAATGTTACATATTTTCAGCATATTTATTAAGAAGGTAATATAAATTTTTCATTTTTATATAACTGAGCTATTTGATCACCTTCCTCCAATTCATCACATGTAAATTACCAGCTATTCTATTGTTTTATGATTATTTTTATTAAAATAGAATAATATGCATTTCCCCAAGTATTCAGATTTTTCACTTTCTGTAAGTTGATTAGATTTTTTTAAATCTCATATGTAATAGCATTCCTTCTGTACTCGCTTACAGATAATCTTAATGAAAAGTCTCTGCACCTTTTGTAAATCTCTTTTTATAATGCTCAAGGAATTATGTTGAGTCCATCTTGTAAAGATATTCATTTTTCTGAGATTTAATCACATTATTCTTTTGAACTTGTGCATTTAAAGTTCAAAGTTCATTCCAAGTCTATTCCATAGGCATTTATTTATTTAACAATATTCTTGTATATCTTTCACTCTAATTATGAACTCCAAAAATTATTTGTTCTTCTTCTTAAGCCTGTCATTCTATACTCTGTATTTTATCAAATATAAATAATGCTACCTACTTGTTCACAGGTGCTAGGGAAGAAGAAGGGTGTGTTAATAATAATCATTTCTAACTTTTATAAATATTACAGATCACACTTTTTTTTAATTTTTTTTTATTTATTCATTTTTCAAGCAGAGAGATCAGAGAAAGAGAGAGAGAGAGAGGGAGAGAGAGCACCAGGGCCATCACCTTGTGGGTCTGGCTTATGTGGGCCCTGGGGAATTGAACCCAGGGCCTTAGGCACTGGAGGCAAGTGCCTTAACCACTGAGCCATCTCTCCAGCCCTACAGATCACACTTTATGAGATGATTTTGTAACATAACAGTTCATATAAATTGATTCTTAAACATGCATGATTTATACAGTATTTGCAGATGCATGATTATGAGTTGGCTTCTACAAAAAAAGAGACAAGTAGTTGAGTTCTAGCTTCTGGACAACAGATAGGATAAAAAGAAACCTTCCAGGCATATGGTCCAGTTAACAGTAATGCTAATATTAATAGAATATCACCTGTAATAAAAAAACTGTAATTTATTTGCAGAAAAACAGATAAGTTGGACAATAGTGAGTGTGCAACCAAGGTAATCTTAAGAACATTGCTGTAAAATGTCCACCAAGCCTCTTTGTAGGATATGGTATTAAATCTTATAAACACTTTCATGATTTCTTCATAAAGAAATTAAACTATGTATTTCAAAAGAAAAGTTGTTCATGAGTAATGAAATTTATGGTTGGTTTCAAATATTGCTTATACAGCCAATTAAATTGTGATTTATCTGCAAAAGTAGGGTCATTTCAGCCTTTAAAAAGCTAGGCATGAAGTTCTGTTTCTTTCCCACATCTGGTTAGCGGATGCATTAGTTACTGCTCTTTCAGTGATGGTAAAATGACCCAATGATTTCCTGTCTCAACTAGTCACAAATCTGTCAAGAACTCAATACGACCCCATAAACACAATGTCTACCAATGCTTTGGAAATATTTGTTTTTTTATTGGTAACTTCTATAAAATATCATTCATAGTGGTAGAGAGTTTTATATTCCTGTAAAACCTTAAGGTGAACAATCTCACCTTATTTTTCCCAGTTACACAGTTGGCACTTTGTCTGAAGTACCGTGTTTTGCTGTTGCTATAAGAAATACTTGTAATGTTTATATTTTGTGACTGTTAAAACAAATCTGTAATTTTGTACATGTATATTAGAAATGGATAAGGCAATTTTCTCTTTCTTCAAAATGTTTTCTGGCAGCATTATATATTTGATAATGATAAGATTTTTGTGTTCATTTCTCTCCATATATATATATATGTATATATATATATATATATATATATATCCAACCATTCAACTTTTTATACTGTGAAAATAGGTCAAATCTGACCTACTTTCTATTATTTTAGTAAATTATGAATGATTTGTGAAGACGTTTAAATGCAACACTATTATAGATACATATTTGGGTTGAAACAAGGACAATTTACTAAAAGAGTCTAACTATTCTTATGATAGAGAAATTGATCCAGACAATTAAGGTAGGTATAGCTTAGAATGTCTAAATTTTACATATTAATGTTATTATAAAAGTGAGCTTAATTTGATAATTAAGTAATAGTTCAAAATAATTGTTGCAAAATAAACTAAACACCAATTCTGCAATCCTGTAAGTTTAGTGACTTATTTTTTTTCTTTTCTAAACTGTTCCCACATGAAACATTCAAACAAAGAGGCACCATTCACAAATAGGTTATGCAAAATACAAAATATTTGTTAAATGAAAAAATGTGTACATGATAATAAATTATTAATATATATATATATATATATATATATATATATATTGTTTTTATTTCACTGACTCATTTCTTTGCAGCTACTAAGCCAAATTCATCTGATAACTAAAAGTAGTATAATCAGGTCTTCTAAGATTGAAATATTTTCTATATATAAAAGTTTTCTTTTTGTAAACATTGTTTTCATCCTGACACATCATAACAACCTTGTGCACAAGCTCCTTCCCACAGATTCCATTTCCTTTCCCTGCACACCAGCTTCTCATGGAACCTTTCTTTCCAAACTCACCTAAATCACAGTGAGCTTTCACTAGGATAGAATCTTTCACAATGACAAAAACCACAGTTGAAAAATAGGTCTACCATGGTTACAGTTATGCTAAATAGTATATTTCCTAAATAATATACTTCTTGAGTGAGGTAATATAAACACCTATGCTGTATGGAGAAGGGCTTAAGCTTTTCATGCTTTTGCTCTTTGCAGGAGTGAAGATTTTGAAGCCTACACCCCAGGCCACTGAGGATCATCCAGGCAGGAGTGAAGATTTTGGAATTTATCCACTGGAGATGCCAAGAGATGACTTACATAGAAGGAACATTTCAAGTCCATGTTTCATGCACAGTAGTTTTTACAAAGCACTTGTTGGAATAATGTTCACATTGCAAGAAAGTCCTTTCATGAAGCTGGGTGCTGGACAATGAAGCAAATTTCCCCCCACAGGTGTAAGACAGTGCTTCTGTCCCTTGTTCCAAGGGGCACTCCTGAGGTACACAGCACAGTTCAAAGTCTTTTGCAATTTCAACAAGTTAAGGTTTTATTTTGGACTATCTTAGCAGGAATATTTAACTTTCATGATGCTATTCAATCTAGTTATTAAAATGATAATTTTTTGCATTAAAGAAAAGAAAAAAATCTTACCAACATGATCAGCAAATCTCTTTAAATATCTAGACAATAAATACTGCTCAGAGGTAGATGCTCAGAAATTAGAAAAATAATATTATTTAGGAAATGAAAAAAAATCCAAGGTCCCTGATTTTACAAGGTAAACAAGAGACCAATCACCACAGGAAGTCAGATAACCAAGGATAGCTCAATGAGACAGACACCAACAATATCCAACACAACCTTAAGCAGAAACCCAGAGACACTTAAGATCTCAACAATAAAGCAGACCTAAAATTCACCCACCATGACTCAGGGAACTGAGTGGAAGAGGGGGAAGAAAGAGCCATGGTGGGAGAGAATATCCAGATACATTGGCACCCTCAGTAACACACAAGGGGGGGACCTGGCTACCTCCTGTGCTATTTATAACTCCCTACCCCATGCACTGATCCAGTATGCCCACTGAGGAGGATACCCTATGGTTTGGGAATAGGGAGGAGGGAAATGGGGTGTACCATTGTAAGATTTGCTCATACAATGTATCTAATTTTGGATAACAAAGATTAAAAATAATCTGAGCCGGGCGTGGTGGCGCACACCGTTAATCCCAGCACTCAGGAGGCAGAGGTAGGGAGGAATTCAACCATGAGTTGAAAGCCACCCTGAGACTACATAGAGAATTCCAGGTCAGCCTGGGCTAGAGTGAGACCCTACCTCGAAAAACCAAAAAAAAAAAAAAAAAAAGATTCAAAAAAATCAGTAATACTGGCATCCACATTGTGATGCTAATACTTGATTCCAAAAAGAAATTAAAATTTTCTTTAGATAGGCCACTGTAATTCTTAAATGTTAAACCTCTATAGGGCAAATGGACTTCAATCTATGCTGATATTTTTTTTCTTTCTTCCTTTTCTTTTCTAACAATTCCATCAGAAAAGACAAGCACTAATGGGTATATGGTGATATTTGTCTGTCCTTTGGAACTGATGTGATTTAGCATCTTCATTGAGTTCATATAATTATGGTCGAAGGACTGGATCTGACAGGAGGTGAGGGGTTACAGATTCTACAAAGTCTCAACATTTTGCATTCCTAGCAGTAAGTGAAAATTCCATTTGCTCTATAACCTGTGTAAGATTTGTTAGTCTGTATGTTTTATTTCTTCCATTCTATTAGTCATAAAAGATCATCACAGCTTGATTAATTGGTATGCCTTTAGTGAGTACTATTACTGAGTATCTATTTATTTACCATTCATATAGCTTCTTTTATGAACAAGCTGTTTAAACTATTTCCTGCTTTTTCATCACTTTGACATTTCATTTAATATTCTGTTATGTTTTGGATACAAACATTAACCAGATATGTAATTGTCAAATATTCCTCAAAAATGAATTTTATTCTCATATATAAAAGAGCAACACTTATTTCAAGAACATATATTTTATTTTTCATTGTTCTTTTAAGATATTTTCCATTTCATTTTTGTTTTAAGGGTTTTTAAATTATTATATTTGAAAAATATTTGCTTAATCTAAAGTCATAATTATTTTTCATCTAGTTTTCTCTTGATTTTTGCTTTATATTTGTACTTTTTAAAAAATGTTTAATCATATAAATAGCATGCTATTCTATAACATGTCCAAGTTACTTATTCTTTAATGGACTGAAGATACATCACTTACTGAAACGTGTTAAAAAATGACTTGATCTGACTTTGTTGGCTTATTTCTAGAAATCATAGGTTTTTCTATTTATCTGTTTGCACAGGGGGTGGTATTGTATCTTTTGCAGACACCAGGTAAATCATCAAAAGGGAGTAAATAATATAGTTAGGTTATCATCATCATTCTTTCTTAAAATAATTTTGATTATTCTATTTGTTTCCATATGGTCTTTTACCATAACTCCTGAATTTCTGATGTAGAGAGAAGGCCTGCATGCAGGCATTTGCTGAAAATTCATGAATATTAAGAATTTTGGGATATTTAAACATGGCAATAGAATTGAAGAAATTTAGAAAGGAAAGGGTGTATGTTAAAGCCAGCATTGTGTATAATCTGTTACTGGAGAGAATAAGGCAGAAAAACTAGAATTTGAGGAAAGATTATGCCAAAAAAGCTATTTTGTTGATAGTCATAAACATACTGATTAATAACTGTTATATAGAAATTAACAAATAATAGGAATTTATGTGTAAATCTTAAATATTGTATAAATAATTTAAATATTTGGTGATGATACTTAATACATTGGAAGAAACCATTGCAAGAAATTTGGCAAGTGCTAGAAGAAAGGAATTTGTAATGTGACAGACCTCAAATGCTGTTAGAAATGCAAGAGAATTGATTAAGAATGTATGAAGGTATAATAAATCAGACCACAACATAATGGATATAATTATGCATATTTGAGCACTGTGAATATATAATACTGCAATTATTTTTTTAAAAATTCATTAATGAAATGGAATTAAACTTGAGGGAAATTGGGAAAGTTGGATCAAAGTGCATTTTATATATGAATGAAAGTTTCAATGCTTAAAAAAGATTTCTAAAAAAAAACAAAGAAGCAAAATGGCATCTTAAGTAAATACTGGTAATTTACAATGAGCAAAGAGGTGAGGAGGAAATTTTTGGAAGATATGCTCAGAATGATGACAAAGAAAGAATTTATTCTGGTATTGGGGTATACCATCTAGTTAAAATTCACTTCTTTGTTAGTCTCTCAATATGGTTTTACTTTGAAATTGTTAATAAGAGTTTCTTCATTCACAATAAATTAAAATTCCTTTATTCCAAAATATCATTCATTCAATTCTAGCTATCTATTTTACATAGGAATATTTTAACTAACAATCTAAAGCCTGATACTAAACTATAGAATCCAATCTCAGTTGGCAAATCCTTATTTTATTTAGTTTACAGAGAGGTATAGTGTCCATATTGGGTCTGAAATGACCCACCTGTACGGTGAATATGTTGATTACAGAAACCAGTGAGTAAATCATCACCAACCTGAGAACATTGTTAAAAGCACTATCAGGAAGAGATGACATAGGAATGAGGAGTTGATCTGAAATAAATACTATGCAAAATTTTGGGAGGTAAAGTGTGTAGACTCAGAGCAGCTATAATAAGCAATTTAAAATAATATTGTGTAATTTAAAATATTATAGCAGCATAGGTTGAAGGAAGAAATTAGGAGAAACTTCAAGCAATGGATGAAAGCAATCAGCAGGATGTAGGTTGAAGATTCAAAGAAAATATACTTTAACAGAGAAATAATTCTAAGAGAATTAATAGGTGGAAACACAATATATTGTATCATATTTTGAACTATAGTAAATTTTGAGATCAGATGTTCCTAGTTCAAGCACATGCCAAAAAGTTAAGTATTTCAGTTTAATTTCAAAAATAATAACATTAGATAATTTTATCAATTTTTTAATGTTTTTTCATATGCCTGGGAATTGGATGTACCATTCAGTATGGAAAGAATTCATTATCCATGGATAATAGTTTGTTATCCTGTACTCAGATGCCTCCTACTTCCTCCCATAAACACAAGTTGCTTAGCTATTTACAGCAGCTAATACGACAGTCAATAGGATCAGGATTAATTCTGGGACTTCAAGTTGGGGAGGAATATAAGGGATTTTTGCAGCTGCCACTGTGTAGTCTTTTGTATAATTAGAATTTTAATTTTCTTCCCCATTTCAGAATGAGAACTTTACTTTCCCCTAAATTATAAGAACTAAAAACAGTCCGGTTTGGGCAAGTCACGTTATTATATCCTCAAAGACTCTTTGTGGAACCTATTCTTTCCCATCAGGGAGAACTGAGGGCACTAAGTCCTCTGAGAAGCCTTTTTATGATCCCTTTGTGTCGAAAAGAAATGATGAATAGTGTTTTCCTCGTTTCTTTCATTTTATACTACACTTCATAAGGCTGGATAAGCATAATTTTTTTCCAGCTGTTTCCATGGTTGCTTATTTTTTTAGCACAGTCTTTGCAGCTCTGATTTCTAATTCATGGAACATTCAGCGCACATTGTTCTTACTCAGTGTGCATATTACTAAGAGTCTAAATTGGTTTCAGAAAGTTTAGGTGCTTAAAACTATAATGATGTATATAAGGCTGTGGAAATCATTTAGATAAAGGAAAATGCAATTTCGCAAATGTTTTCTTTTAATTTTCTGCATTTAGTCCCCTTTTAAAAATTGTATGGATAAGGATATTTAGTTTGTTTTCTTAAAACAACAGAAACTACATAATTCTCAGCTGCTGAGGACAGATTGCACTGTGGCAACAATAGGAAAAACTTTACAAGGTAGAAAACTATCATTATAATATTGTTATCTTTGACACATTACTAAACTGATAGTAACAATGATGATATCTATGGTATTAATGACACAAATATACATTGACATTATTTTTGCTTAAAATGAAATTCTGTTTATATTAAATAATAGATAGCTAAGACAAGATTTCAGGCAAATTTTTGTAAAGTTTTGTACAAATTTTATTAACAGTCTTCATGAAATCACAAAATAACTTCCCCTTTAGCATGCAGCCACCTGGTCTGATGTCTTGTTCCCTGCTGATGTTCTCATATTCTCCTATAGTCTTTATTTTCTTCTCATTAATTTTTACTACAAATTACTCGGCAGTGATAGCATGGTTGAAATTATTGTGGATTTCTTTTTATTTTTTCTGAGCATGAAATGAGATAATACATGAAAAGCAATTGGTTTAATACTAATATTTTTAAAAGCCTAATACAAAATTTTACAAGATTAATTTGAACTTTCTCTTTTGAATTATATTTCAAAGAATTAAAAACCCTCTGTAATAGTCCATAGTATATGTCCTGTGTTATGCTAAGAATTTTTAGCTAATTTTTAACAGAAAATCTTCTGCAATTCAATAGTTCTTGAGTAAAAGATATTTGCATACAAGGAAAATAGATATATTTATTTGCATGGTCTATGTTATTGGAATCTATCTTTACATGGCCTATGTTTTTGAAATCCTACATATTCATCATAATCTAATTTACTCCCTGTGGATTTAATGTGTTTTGCTTAACTGAATGGATGAGTTTGAAGATAAATTATAGTAAAATAAAATAAAATTATAATAATATATTCAATAATATAAAATAGGTAGATAGTAGTTTGAAAATTAGATAAGGTATCTTTTATTGCTAAACAATTTGAAGGAAATTATCTCTACAAATTTTCACCTGTTATAAATTAATTGGTTAGTATTAGTATTAATAATCTATATATAATGGATCAACAACTTGGCCCTTAATTTACTTGTGATTTTCTCTAACAGAACAAGTCTGTTATGATTTAGGAGCAAAGGTTAGAACTCTATGTTGAATGTATCCAATCTTGATAATTGTTTAAATTTCATCACCAAAAGACACTGGTTAGAGAGTTTTGATTAATCGAAAGGTATGTCTAAAGTGACGAATCCAGTCATCTGATAATAATGAGAGTCTTGAGAAAGTGAATGGATGTAAGCAAAGGCAGAAGTGTCTGAGGATGGTAAGGGGCAGGGTGAAGTGCGGAGCCAAGCTTGTTTATGGAGAAAGTGGGGAATGTTCATGACTAGTTTTGAATATAGAAGAAAGAAAACTGGCAAAACACAATTAGTGACTTTGGGTTCATCAATGAGCTATGGAAATTTCAACATCTAAAACACCTGGCTGGGTTTGACAATGTGATGATTAACCTCTGACTGTCAATTTAACAGGATTTACAATCACCATGCCCCACCCCCCCCCCCCCCCCCCAAAAAAAAAAAAACTCTCATAATGCCTGTCATGGAGTTACTAGCTTAGGTTTAGCTATTAGTTTAGGTCTTCCTAAGCTGGGAAGACTGACCCTAAGTGAGGGGTGATGATTTCATGGGCTGGGGTTTTGAAAGGAATCAAAGGAATACAGCTGTGTACCAGCAATCATTCTCTGCTTTCTTCTATGTCTGCAATGCAAACCAGTGATTCATGTTTCTACTCCCGTGCCTTCCTTGTCATGATAGACTGTGTTGTAGTTAACTTCTCGCTGAAGGGAAAAATAGAAGAACTAGAAGCAGTTTATGGGAGGAAAGGGTTAATTTAAATATTACAGATTCCAAAGAAGGTTCCACCATGGTGGAAAAAGCTGCCTCACTTCCACAGATTCATAGCATAGAGAGGGAAAAAAAAAACAAAAACAAAAACAAAAAACAGCCAGCAAGCAGAAAAGTCAGTCAAACTGGACCTGGACACCAAATAGCACTGGATTCAAGATGTGCCCCCAATGACACACCTCTTCCCCACCAGGTTTCCACCTACTGGGGAGTCAAATTGCAAACTGAATCTTAATCAAAATACTTCAAACTATGAAAGGTGTACATTCACATTCAAACTGTCCAGACTTGACCCCAATGTGTAAGCCAAAATAAACCTTCTTTTTATTAATTCATGTTAGTTTTTTTTTTTTAATTAACAATGAGAAACGTAACTAACATAAATAGACATGTTATCTCATGGATTCTAGAATCTGCAGCTGGGGTTTAAAAATACTGTGAAGAGAACATCATCTGAGTTTGATTGGCTTTCTCCCACTATCTTTCTGACTCCTATCTTTTGCTTTTCCTTCCTTCCTTCCTTCCTTCCTTCCTGTCTGCCTGCTTTCCTCCCTCCCTTCCTTCCTTCCTTCCTTCCTTCCTTCCTTCCTTCCTTCCTTCCTTCCTTCTTTCCTTCCTTCCTTCCTCTTCCTTCCTTCCTGCCTGCTTGCCTTTTTTGTTAATCATTGCTTACATTTGTACTTACTCATAGCCATCACTGAAATGTGTCCATGGAAGAGGACCATTTTATATGCACAAGAAAAAATACATAGATTCTATTCAAACAGGCTGAGAAAATGAAAAAGCTTGCTCATTTAAGCTTTTTTAAGTACATAGTTATTTGTATCTTTCTATGGGTGGGGGACAGCACTCCCAAAAGACAAGTTACAGTCAACCTACTTGTCCATCAGTAGAGGAATGTATAAAGAAAATGTTTCATCTATGTGCAATGGAGCCTATATTACAAAGGAACCACTTGTGGATTCAAATATGTTGACAAAAGAAAATTTAATAAACATACATGTTAATTATATCTGGATAAGAGTTTTAATACATCTATTACATTACATGAAGATTGTTCATTTTAAAGTCTCATACACAGCTTAAAATTTCCCAACACTCACATATTAGAGAAAACACATGATATATGTCCTTGTGAAAGTGGCTTATTTCCTATAACATCCACTGCCTTCTCAGTCATAGTCATTCTAAGATGTAGCATGTGATAAATCACTGTGAGTTCAGTTTTTATTTCCTTTGAATTATTGATGTCAAACTTTTTTTCATAATATGCATGGGCATTTTTAAAAGAAATTTCTTTTCTGTTCCTTTCTGTATTGTTTAACTGATTTGCACATTTTGAGACACTGAGTGAGTTGAGTTCTTCCTATGTCTCTGACCATAGTTCTCATCAAATGCTTGATTGTCAAGTATTTTGTCGCCATTCATGGTTTATATTTTAACTTTGTAAATTGGTTCAGCTCTGCACAGAAATATTTGTGTATGATGCATTCCAATGTATTTGTATTTTTTTGCTTTGAGGGTCATATCTAAGAACATATTCTAAGTCCTGTGGTTTGAACATGAAATGTCCCTTTAAACCCATTTGTTTGTGATGAAGCCTCTTCTTGTTCAATACTAGTTGAACTTTAAGGAAGTTGAGCCTTGCTGGAAGAGGTGTGTCACTTAGTTAGGCCTTTGGATGTTATAGCCCTGCCCGGCTTGCCACACTCAGCTAGCTCATTCTTTCTGTTTCTCCCTAGTAGTAGTGAAATGTGATGCCAGGCTGTCTAGGTGTGGTCCTGGCTTGTCTGTTCCCTCCATGCTTTCCCCACTATGATGAAACATTCCCTAAAAGTTTAAGCCAGAAATTATTTCCTTCCATTATCTGTTTCTGGTCAGGTATTTTGTATCATCAATGAGAAGATAAGTACTCCATAAGTTTACCAAAATTTTAGAGAATTATTTAAAATATAAAAGTGTCAAATACCTTTATAAATGGAATGAATTTCAAACAACAGATCTGATGTATGTTGGCTCATACCTTTAATCCCATCTCGGGAGGCAGAGGTAGGAGGATCAACAGGAATTTGAGGCCACCCTGAGACTACATATTGAATTCCAGGTCAGCCTGGGCTAGAATGGGACCCAGCCTTGAAAAACAAAAAAGGAAAAAAAAATCTGACTTTCAATACTTTAATTTGTCTTTTTATATTAAAACCTACAAAATGAATAGTAAAAACACAAGTGTCTGCCATTTTCTATTCTATTTTTAAATTTTGGTTACAGAGCTGACATCATTTTGAGTTTTGGAAATACAGAATGTGTCACTGATTGCCAGTTGTTCAGATCCAGTCTCAGTCAGATTTATTTGGAGAAAAAGACTGTGATTTTATCAAACTTGGATGCCTTTCCAAGTACTTGTGCTTTTTTTTTAAACAAATTATTTTTGGAATTTCAGGGAGTCAGGAAGATTTAAATTGATTTACAAAGGATTAAAAACAAAATTAAAAAAAAACTGTTAATGTCAATATTCCTATTTTTTGTTAGCCTCAGAACAGGGTTTTTGTTGTTATTGCTAAAGATTTAGTGCCCTATTAAATTAAATATATGCTTATTATATGTATACTAATATTGTCATACTATATGTTATAAAAATCTAAATTTTGTTACAAAAGCACTTGCTTTCCAAAGATGAAATAGCAAAAAAATAAAAATCATGCTACTTGTTTATATTTTCCTTTAAAATAAAAGCTGCAGCTCACTCAAGATTACCTTACTTTTCTTAAGACAAAACAGAGATTCTGAAGTCTTGGGCACTTAGATTTAATTTTTATATATACTATTTTGGTAATTACAGATTTCTAGTAATAAAAACTATATTTTTCAGTTAGCAATTGAATCACTTGAGAAATATGATATTTCAAACAAAATACTTTAATCTAGAAGACCGGGAATCAATTATCATTTAAAACAATTAGGTATCATGGAACATGCCTGGAATCTGAGCACTTGGGATGCTAAGGCAGAATACTTGAAAGTTTGAAGCTAGCTTTGTCTAATAGTGATAAGACCTTGTCTTGAAAAACAAAATTCTATGAATTAGAAATTGGGACCATGGGTACATTATTGAATCTTTGCCTCTCATTACCTATGTGCATAAATTATGAGATATCAACCCATGTCGCATAGACCTGTTGTGAACATTCAACCTACATATATTCAGACATAAAGAATGCATCATATTTATATCTGAAACACTCACTTTGCCTTTACTCAGAAGTTGTAGACGTATACACAGGCTATATTTGTTAGTTTTCTCTCACCTTAAAAAAGCCAATTTCAGAAAGGAAAGATTTTGAGGATACAGTCAATCATGGCAGAGAAGGCTTGGGGCCAGGAGGGTGATGCACTTAGTTTTATGTGTCTGTAGTAAGGAAGTGAAGAAAGATGTTAGCCCTCATATAAATTCCTACTTTTTATTTAGATCAGGGCCATAACCCATGGAATAGTGCTATCTACACAGGGTGGAACTTGTCTTCTCAGTTAAAAATCTCTGGATATGACCCCAAAGACTCCTGAAGTGTTTTAGATTAGGTGTCCTCCATAAACTAATGCATTTGGAATGCTTGGTCCCCAGCTGTTGGGATTTGGGAATTTGATCCACACTGGATGATGTGTGTTGTTGGGGGTGGGCTTATGGCTCTTATAGCCAGTTCCTACTTGCCAGTGTTTGGCAGTCTCTCCTGCTGGTGTTCTCCAAGTGATGTTGACCAGGAGGTGATGTCCAACCTCTGCTAATGCCACATTTTCCCTGGCACCATGGAGCTTCCCCACAAGTTTGTAAGCCAAAATGAAACCTTTCCTCTTACCAAATGCTTTTGGCCAAGTGCTTTGTGCTAGCAACAAGAATTTAAGTACAACACACTCAAAGGCTTCTTTCCTGGGTGACTTCAAATCCAATCACGTTCACATTCATGATTCGATATTTGAGAACATTTTACCCTCTGTCTCTTTTATTATAAAATATAAATAGATAAGTACATAGGTATGTAGTTAGATATTTCTCTCTGCCTCCATATATATGCATGCATATATGTATGTATGTATACATAATTATGTATGTATGCATGTGTGTATACATATACATGTATATATGTATATACACATAAATATATATGTACCATATGTGTGTATATGTGTCTGTGCATCTAAGACAATACAAAAATGGAAAAAAAATGCTAGATTAAAGAATTAATTTTTGGAGTACAAAATATGAAGGCAAGTTTGTATCACTTTCAAAATGCTGCTAGTGCACTTAGATGAAAATTTTGGAATAAAAATTTTAGGAATTTATGTTCCACACTCACAATTAAAATGGCTACACATGAGTTTTTATACAATATTTAAATTTTAAAAATGGAAAAACATATAGATCTAAATATAGTTCTATCTAGCATATATTAATTTAATACAGTAGCACTTTGTGATATTGTTAGTGCATTTTCCATATTTGCTAAATTTAAAAAATTGTTGCTGTAAAATCTTAAAAAAATTATGTGAATATCCAGATTATCAGTTTTTAATGCCTATATATGTTTTCTAGTATGCAAAACTTCCTCAAATCCTGTTCCATTGAATTCAATATTTTTCAGGGTTAACAATTACTGAATGGAAAAGCGTTTCTCATTAACTCAGCTTGAGGGACTTTTATATTTGTTAATCTAAAACTTTTTAGAACCACTTATATCATAATGTGTGTTTCTGATGAACTAAGAACAAAGGCAAGAATTTGAGATTCACTACGATTTGGTTTTATGAACCACAAAAGCTTGTGATTTGTCATAATGTCTTTTCCAGAATAAATGAGTTCCATAGATTGCTCAAACTATGAAAAAAGATTTTGGTAAAAAGTGAATTAATGACATACCCAATCAAAGGTATCTTTTACATGTTTCTTGTAAGGTTTGCCCAAATTTATAGAATCACCATAAATCAGAATATTTTAAGCTATAAAGCCTTCAGAAAACTATCATTTCACTTGTTTCATATTCTTCTGTCCTCTAAAATATTAAGGTACATATTGTTACAGTCTTTAACTTAAACAGGAAAAAATAGCAAGCAAGTAGAATGCTTCACACAATAAAATGTACTATATTATACTATCATTCTGTGCTTTATTTAGAGCATAATTATGTGTTATTGATAAACAGTTTACTTGATAAACCAATTCCAATTTTGTGTACTTCTTTAAAATTCTTTATGATTTAGAGATGCAGGAACATTTTAACTTAAAGAAATCCTAAGTACCCCTCACCCAGTTTTTAATATATTAAAATTTTCAGTCAATATGACTTATTTATCTAGTGTAACAAAACTGACAATGATTTTTCTAACTGTAGTTCACACCTTTAACATATTGCCAACCTAGCATTTTCCTATGAATAAATTATTTACTTGGTTTGGTTTGGTTTGCCTGTGAGCAAGTTGCCATTATTTTCCTGGATTTTCTGAGATAACACTTGTGATATACGAAAAAGTCTTACAATTTACAACCACCAGTAAATGAAAACCATTTCTGTCAGGATTCCAGGCAGAATATCTGGATTCATTTTTATGAAAACTAGCATTTTCCCTCCTACAATTTCTATAGAAGTTTCTGGCACATCTGATTCTGAAGGAAGGGAAAAAAAAGATAGAGGCATGCTAATGTTTATTTGCAAAAACTTGATTCCTACAGATGTCAAAACTACTGTCTCTCTAATTTTACCTCTGTTATGAAATGCCTTCAGGCTCAGGTTGTGTCGGATCTATGAAGCTCTTCATTTCTGCTCAGACCCCTCAGTAGGATGTAACAGCAATCAGTAAATAACAGCACATACCCTGTTGATTACTATTGAATAAACTAAGATTCTTTCCATACATTGCAACTAAAAATGGATCTTGCTCATCACTAAACCTTCTTAATGATATTTCAACGTCTAAAGGCCTTATTAATCAATGTATTATATTAATGTTTCCCAAAGACCTGCATATAACTTGCTTAGGAAGGCAAATATAATGAGAAATCTTCTGAGGAAATTAATTAAATCAAAATTCAGAGACATTAGGCACTTGATGGAGAGGAAGGAAGAGGGTTCTAAGGAAGGGATGATAGAAGGTGAAAATGCCAAATAAAAGTAAATAATTATTGGGGAAAAAATGACAGATCTGAGCCTGGAGAGATTGCTCAGTGGTTAAAGCCGCTTTCTTGCCAGGCTGTCAGCCTGTGTTTGATTCCTCAGCACGCCCCTCCCCCTGTAGAGAAGGTTCCAAAATGTGACAAGAATCTATAATCACAATGTGAGGACATCAATGAGAGGCGAAACCAGAAGTCAGAAGTTGCTGAGCCACACCAAGGGAGACCCTCACTCAAACACTGTGCAAAGAGGGCACAAACCCTGTGGTTTTCCTCAGGACTCTCCATATGTAGTGGCATGTGTACCCCCCCCACAAAATAATTTTAATATTTAAAATGATAAACTCTACAGCATTAGTTTCTCAGCCAGTGATGGGTATTTGCCTTTCATTGTTTAAACAGAAAAGAATGACTAGGAAACTTCTGTCCATGACTGCAGACTCTGTGTTACTGTGGGTTTAGGTTCCCTCAGTTTATATGAACATGTTTTCTCTCAATTATAAATTATTTTTTAAGTGTTATTTTGCAGCACAATTGAAAATATATCTTCAAAATATTAGTCATCAATATTTTTCCTGACTTTATTTTCAAAAGATTATTTTTTCTTTTAAAATTTGATGTTGTTGAGACCAGAGGCACAACCATGCTGGGGCCTACACAAGCCTAGGATATATACTGCCACATCTGGTTCCCCAGGATGATTTGCAGGCAGAAAAAGACACACACTCAACTGCCATCTCTTATAAATATCACGTCTTCTTCTTGATCACTCTGGAAGGATCCATCTGGGGCTCTTCTTTGATGTGGTCATCCTTTTGATAAATATAATAGATTTTTTTCTTTTTATTTTTCTTCGATGATTTTGATATAGCAGATAATTGATAAATATATCCTCGCTGTTGTTAACTTTTCTCGGGGACAATGGTTTCCTCCTCTTGAAGGAGCTTAGAAATATATGCAGAAACTCTTAGAAACACATCACTATGAATATTTTGGAAGTTCTTTATTTTCATTTTATGTTTTTTTATTTTCTCTTGTCTTTTCTTCAATTATGTGTTCACTAGACTATAAGAATTTTCAGTATCAGTATACTGTTAAGAGTGATTATTACTCATACATTCATTCATTCATTGGTGGAAATGGTGGAATCCCATGACAATATCTAGAACAAATATTGCAATCAGTACCTTATAGTGTGATGGAGAATGGCTAAAATAAAATAATTTTATTTTTGGAATAAATGTAAGTTAGTAATAACTTCCCAGCTGATCTGGAGCTCACTTGTAACAGGTTTGCCTTGAAATCAAACTCTCAAATTTTAGGCTTTTTAAAAAATTAATCTCACTTAGACTTGAATTTTGTTATGCTTTCTTTGTTTCTGTTTTCTATTTATCAATTTTCCCTCAGATGGTGCTACTGATTCAATCTAGAATATTATGCAAAGGCCCAGGTATTAAATGCTGGTTCCCAGCTCTGTTCTTTTGGGAAATGGTGAAAATGTTCAGGGGTAGGTCACGGAGCTAATGACCTACACAGGCATCCTGGGAACCAAATCTTTTCTCTCTTTCTTGTTCTTCCTCTTTTTTGCTGTGAGGTAAACAGGTTAGCTCCATCATGCTCTCCTTGTCATGATTACAGATCCAAAATTAAAGAAACTATTGATTGTGCTCTATAATACTATGAAACAAACATTTTCTTTATATAAGACAATCGTGTCAAGAATTATTTATAGACTTGAAACGCTGAATAACAAGAAAATTATCACTACAATGTGAGAGTTTTCAATTTCTGCTTGACTTGGGATTCTTAGAAAATTCCTTAATAATAATCTTGAATATATCTTTGTGGGTCTTTCCAGAGGCTGTTTTGAGAGATTAAGTGGATGAGAAGTTTTGACAAAATGAAGTCACTGTTGATGGGTACCAACCATCTCATAGTCCGGGTTTGGGAGAGAATACAGAAATCAAATGTGTCTCTCTGATGTGTCTCCCTGGGAGATGAAACACACTAGGCTACTGCTTTAGTTCTTCAAACCCCATGTTTTTGTGACCTTTGGGATTTAGAACTGGAAGCAGACCAGCCCCTTCCTAAGCACTAGGGATTGACCTTGAGATGGGTGTCAGCCTTCAGCTTCCCTCCAGAGGCCTTTGGATGTGGATAGCCTATCAGAGAAAACTGAGTAAGTGGGCTGTGTTTAGCTTTTGTTTATTATTATTCTGTACTTATGCAGATACATAAGAGAGATCATATAGTAATGCAGATAGGCTGTGTGACGAAAGAAAGAAAGAAAGAAAGAAAGAAAGAAAGAAAGAAAGAAAGAAAGAAAGAAAGAAAGAAAGAAAGAAAGAAAGAAGAAAGAAAGAAAGAAAGAAAGGAAGAAAGGAAGGAAGGAAGGAAGGAAGGGAAAGAAAGAAAGAAAGAAAGAAAGAAAGAAAGAAAGAAAGAAAGAAAGAAAGAAAGAGAGGAGAGTGAATGAGGAAATTCATCCCTTACTAAAAACTTTAATAAGGGGCTAGAGTGACAGCTCAGTATTTCAAGCCATTGGCTTGCAAAGCCCCCATGGCCTGTGTTTGATTGACAAGTACCTAAGTAAATCCAGATGCACAAGGTGGCACATGCATCTGGAGTTTGTTTGCAGTGGCAGGAGGTACTGGCACACCATTCTATCTCTTCTCACTTACTGTCTCAAATAAGTAAATTAAATAATTTTAAACACTTCAAAATAATTTTGGACTTCATTGTGATTAACCTTATTTGTCCAAGTGTCTCTAATTCTGTGTCAAAAGTAATTGGCTGATCAAGTGGATTTCCTTCCTTAGAGAACTAAGGAAGGAGCAGAACTGTAGAAATAAGTCAACCTGTTCCTCAGATACACCAGGTACTACAGTTATACATTTACTATTTAAGGAACATGTATCTAGATATTGTTTGAATATGATTTTCAATCACTGTCTAGTATTTGACCTTAATGGCACAATGATGCTGAAATAAATCAACTGAAAGCACAAAATGTGAGAAACAGACAATCTAAAATGTTGAATAAAGTTTTACTCTTTCAGTTAATATGCTGTCCTGAACAATGTACTCATCACACTGTTTCTCTGCAAGGAAGAAAGTTTTCTTCCATTTGTGTGCATATGCATATAAAGGCTTGTTTCTTATTCTTCACTGTGCAGGTTAGCAGCCCCAGGGAAGCATTTTCTTCAATAAGGCTAAAAGGAATGCACATTGTGCACACTCAATATGTCTGCTCGTCTAATTGGTGCTTAAAGTTGTATTTTATCACATCATTGATCTCTTTCATTTTGCACCCTAAGAACTCTGATTCAAGGATTTCAATATTTTCTCCCACAAATCACATCTGCCATTCTCATAATTGCATCTTTTGTGTTTTCTTAGTAACAGTACTGCTCTTGCTCCAATCTGAACTTTTCCAGAAGCCATTATAAGTAAACTAGAAATTCGTGCAAAAAATTAACTAAATACAAAACTTTAGATTATAGCTTATTAATATGAATAAATTTAAGGTAAATTTTACACTGGGAACTTTGCATTTTATTTGGGTTTGTTTGAAATATGTCAGCACAGGCTGACCTAGGATTCACTATGTAATCTCAGGGTGGCCTCCAACTCACTTCAATCCTCCTACATCTGCCTCCTTAGGACTGGGATTAAAGGTGTGCACCACCATACCCAGCTTGTATTTTATTTTATATAAGAAAGATTTTATCATAGCTTTTATGTAACACTTTATTAAATACAACTATATCAAAATACATTTATTTCAATTTTTAAAACTGTTGGGCCCAAGCCTAACTGAGTAACATTAAGCTACATTTTAGAGTATGGAATAAACCTGGGTGTGGTGGCACAAGCCTTTAATCCCAGCACAGGTTTGGCATCACTCACCTTTAATCCCAACACGCCTTTAATCCCAGGGGGAAGAAGTAGTAGCTACTAAACCTTGAACCTCTTTGTTGATACTTTGCTCTGCTGTACTCTGCTGATTGGCTCCCACCAAAAGGTTTGAATCTTATTGTTTGAGAGAAATATGCTGAACAATGCAGCCTCGGGTTATAAAAGTGTTTTTGTGGTGGTGGAGTAAAATGAGATTTGCCTGACATTTCTCCCTGTCGCGTGTGTCTGTCCGACTGTACGCCTCACCTGTTCCCGATGGAGTCCTTTCTCCTTCTGGCCAGAGAGACTTAGGCTACCCTCAGGGGACCAGGGGTCCGAAACCTCCCCAACAAAAACTTTGCAATTTACAACTACATATCCTCATATTTTCTTTGTAGTGGCATCATATTTTCATAAATCTCCATATCAAACACCTTCTTAAGTGCCTCCAGTTATTCAAGCAAGCATCTGTCCCCAGTGAGCCCTCTTCCCAGTCCCTCAACTCCACTTTCTATTAACATTTTCCACAATGTTGCTCTTAGCAGTGACCAACATGCGGTAATTCTACTGCCTTTTTTTAAATCATTCGGCCCTAAATGGCTTCCAGTAAGTGAACACTGTTGTTTCGCACCAATATATCAAATAATTCCTTTGTTAACCTGTCCCCATGGTTTTGCTTGATTGTCTGGAAACATTCACCTTCCTCATGATTAATACAAATATTTTGGGGTTTTTTTTTTGTTTGTTTGTTTCTATGTGATTATAGAATCCTTTCTTTCTCACCTCTCTTCAGCAATTTTGGTTTCGGATTTAATTCTTCAGCTTTCAATATGAAATCTAAAGGAATCTTTGATCAATTTATTGGTTCTATCATATATGTCTTTGACAATTTCATGTGTCATGATGAATTTTAAATATATGTGTACATCCTAATGACTTGGAACATGAGATACACATACATCAGCCACAAAGAACAAAATTAGGTTCTTTGTAGGTATTGGTGGAGAACATTTTCTTTCATGAACTACGACAATCATAGCAAGACAAATATTGCCTCATTCTCTTATATGTGGAATTTGGACTTAAGGATGCAAAGAAGACATGAAAAAATTATCCGGTAAGAGAAAGAAGACACATATGAGACGTAGTGGAGAGTAAAGAACCAAATATGTTAATTTGCATTGTAAAGTGTTACAATGAAACCTGTTATTGCCTACATTTCATGTACATTCAAAGAATAGTGCTAGCATAGTAGTGGAAATGAAGACATGAGAAAGTTTACCAGTGGACTGCAAGCTTCAATTAATGGTAAAAAGAAGTTCTGATGTGCTGTCTAACAGTAGCGTGAATATGGAAATTAAAATATGTGTTTTAAAGAGATGAAAGAGATTTTTGACAATCTTAGCATAAATGAATAATGAATACTTAAATATATAGATATTAAACTTGATTTAAACACTGTAAAGTATATATGTCATTTGGTATCTTATTAATATTTATTTTTTTCTTAGAATCAGAACTTTACTTTGAATCAATATAATGAATACTTTTTTCCATTTTCCCATATATTACCTTTTGGTTCTCTTTAACTTCACTGTAACTTTTAGTGCTAAAATATGAACTTACTTATACATAATTTTATACAAAAATATAGCTGTGAATAATTTTGATTAAAAAGAGACTTATAGGTGCTGAAAAAATCCTAGAAGGCAAGAGTCTGAGGCAGGAGGATCTTAGGTCAGCCTGAGCACTGTCATGAGATGTTGTCTTCAAACAAGAAAGCACTAGACAGGCTGGGCAGATGGTTCAGTAGGAAACGTTTTTGCTGCTCAAACCTAAGAACCAAAGTTTAAACCCAGGCTCCATGTGTCAGGCTTCTGACTGAAGGGCAGATGGGATGTGGAGACAGGAGAACTTCCTGGAAGCTCAAAAGCTTCCCAGGAACCCAGTAGTCAACAACAACCTCAAGAATGCGAGGCGAAGCTGAAAACTGACCTAAAAGTTATTTTCTGAACTCCTCATATACTCCCTGGGTCACAGATCCCCACTCTAACACAAAAACACATACATTTACAAACATATACATATACATACGCATGCACAATATCTTTTATAATATGCAAATACTATAAAAGTAAAAATTACATATAGGTCATTTATTATGCAACTTTCTCTGAGTACAAAGTTTTTATTCTTAGAGATAAAAGTAACCATCAAGGATTAATTACTGTATTCAGTACAATCTAATACCTAATTAAATTGAGGCTAAATAATCTACCAAAAACCACGTCCTGAATCTTTTGGAATTATCCTTTTGAGGAGATATTTAAAACTCAAATACGATGACAAAGATTACTTTCAAGTCAACATTTTACTCGAATCTTACTATGTATTAGAATCTATAATGTAATTCTCTTTAATCTCTTCATTCTACTCAATTTTTATTATATTACTTTAAACAAAATCACAAGAGGCATTCCATTTATTAAATTACTAAATTCTTATAAAATCATTTTTTGTCACCCAATTCTAACTTTCATAATTTACAAATGATTCTACATGTGTTAACACCAATCTTAAGACTGTAATTACTTTGGACACTTTAACTAGGCTACTAAGAAACCCAGGCTGAATGACAAGTGCTATGTTTTTCTCTCATGCAGGACCTAGGTTCCTGGTACAGGTATTGACGTAGGACAAGGAAACAGAAAGATACCACAGAGGGGAAACTGCTTTCAAGGAAGAAGGGTGGGTGGAGACAGAATAGATGTGACATTCAAACAGGATGGAGGTTATTGGTTGTAGTAGTGGGACCTGAAGGTCGGCCAGAGAGACAGAGGAGGAGAGTGGTAAGAAAGACTAATGAAAACAGAGAATGTATAAAAAGGTAATAATAGATCTGTTTACTTTGTGTGTTAGTTAAAACAAACATGCAAAGGCTGGAGAGATTGCTCAGTGGCTATGGTGCTTATCTGCAATGCCTAACAACTTGGATTTGATCCCCCAGCACCCATGTAAAGCCTGGTCCATAAAGTGATCCATGCATCTGGAGTTCATTTGCAATGGCTTAGAGGGTCTGGTGTACCCATTCCCACCACCCCTTGTCTACTTAGAAATAAAATCTTAAAAAATATATAAACAAACAAACAAAAAAGAAAAAAAAGGGGGGGTGGAAGCCTACCTCTAGTACAAATGACTCTGACATTTGGCTCTGTCCCAGTGAGTCCTGATCAGAGTGACCTACTTGGTCCCCAAAATAAGACAAACTCTTGTCACTGCCCTTGAATACCCACCTGAGGCAAAAGACAAGACCCTATTGCTGAAGATTCCACAGACTGCTATAACACAACACTGAGAGAACCTGCTCAATCCTGAAAGGAATCCGGAATCCAGCCTCCTAGAAAGCAGCCTGGATAATGCCAAAAGGTGTTATACAAGCTGCCAGGGGCACCAGACCAACAATATTCTAAGAAAGCAAGAGACATTCTCCAGCTACACGGATGGCCTGAGAATGCAGAACACACTGCTATATGGAACAGACAAGCAAGAGAAGAATTTCCCATCAGTGCAATAGTGGCAATCAACCTAGGTGGGTAATCAGCAGCTGGCTAAATGACTATGAGATCTGCTTAGTGACAGGGAAACCTTGACTGGTACAGGGATCCCAGACAACCTTGAATGGGGATCAAGAACCAAATTTTCAAGAGGAAGTCCTTGGGCTGGAGAGATGGCTCAGTGGTTAAGGCACTTGTCTCCAGTGCCTAAGGCCCCAGGGTTCAATTCCCCAGGTCCTACATAAGCCAATCCCTCAAGGTAGTGGCCCTGATGCATTCTCTCTCTCTCTCTCTCTCTCTCTCTCTCTCTCTCTCTCTCTCTCTCTCTCTCTCTCTCCTTGAAAATGAATAAATATTTTTTTTAAAAAAGAGGAAGTTTTCACTAACCATAGGTCTTCCTTCAGAAAGGCTACACCCGTCAACTGCTCACCAAACTAGCAATATTTGTCTCAATTAACCAATAATGATCTCACTCTCCACTGGAGATACTGTTTGTTTTTTTCAGAAATCAAGGAGAACTGTGGACAACCGAACTACAACAAGTGGACCTTAGTTGATGAAGGACACCCAAGCAGGAGATGAACCACCTCAAACTCACCATTTAGAGCCCCAACACTACTACCTCTGAGGAAGTGGGGTGATGAGCAAAAGAGCTATTCCCACAGCAAAACAGACATCCTAGGGAAGGATAATGGAGAGAGACACCAAGGATGCCCACAATAGTCCAAAGCACAAATCCAGAGACTCCTAAGAACCTAATAATTATGAAAACTTTAAACTCCCAAACCATGACTCAGGGAAATTTGCTTAAGAGTTGGCAGAAAGAATGTAAGAGCCATGGAGAGGGAGAATATCTAATCCATAAAGGGTATGTCATCCTGGTTTTAATGGTTTTCTCTAATAACTTATCATACTGAGCACATTGTATTGTATATATATAATTTTATTCCAATAAAGAATATTAAAAAAGACAAGAAAAACACAAATATTTCTAGCATATTATTTCCCAATGATCTATGTGCTGATTTCTATGCAAGCCACATGCTGTTTAACAGTGTGCTTGAGTTTAGATTTGAAACCCCCAGATTTCTTGTCTCTGGACATTGCCGTGGCTCTTTGGCACCTTTGGCAACAAAAGGAATTTCTTGAGTATTTTTTTCCTTGTTATGTGAAGAATGATTGCTCTTTCGTTGGTCATTGCAGTGGGTGTATTAGTTGCTTTGGACATTATATACATTGTGGGCTTTGTTCCTTTATCATTCCTCTTCTGTGTCAATGCAGAATGCCTTTTCTTTTTAATTGTCTAATCACTTTCAGATATCTTTGTAACTTTTGTTATAGAAGTCATTTATTTGGGGGGGTAAATTATTTCTAGGTGTGTTACTTTTTAGCTATTGTGAATAATATTGCTTCCCATTAGTGGATTTGGTATCCTGTAACTTTTCAGTATTCTTTCTATTAGTTTTCAAAGTCGTTTTAAAATTGGGGGCAACATTTCATTTTGTGTGTTTTTTCTCTCTCCTTTCTAATTTTGATGTCCTTGCTTATCTGTGACTCCACTACAATGCTGGAGAAGAGTAGGAAAAGTGAATGTATTTGTCTTGTCTATATCTCAGAGGCAGTATCATCAGCTTGTAACATAAATGATTTTCCTATAGAATTTTGATTTTTGGAAGGTAGCTCATTTTCATGCATAATATTGGAGACATTTTTATCATGAAGCAATTTTGCATCTTATGGAATGCATTTTCTTTGTCTACTGAAAGCTAATATAGATTTTTGTCAATTCGTGACATGTCACAGATTATTTTTGCCATTTTCATGAGTTAAGTATACCATCTATAAAATTTCTGCTAAAAGTTTTGATGATAGTCTAATAGAATTCTCTTTTTTCCTGTATTACTTTGAATGGTGGCGGCAGGATTATTGACATTCCTTTCTAGTTTAATTTAGTGCTTTAAATTATATTGCTCTGAGCCTTGAGTGGTGGTGACACATAACTTTAATCCCAACTCAGGAGAGGCCGAACTAGCAGGCTGGGTTTGAGGCCACCCTGACACTACATAGTGAATTCCAGGTCAGACTGGCCTAGAGAGAGACCCTACCTTGAACAACAACAACAAAATATATACTGAGCTATTGAAAAATGCTGAGTTCTTTGGGACTAATAAATTATCACTTCTCTGAGGAGTTCATACTTGTTTATGATAATTTAAATTAATTCATACTCTAAAGTACTTTTAAGGAAAAATAATTTGGGTTTTGTTTCAAATACCATAGACATATAAACAGGTTCATTTTTCTTATAATTTAATATTTTAGTTAAACTTTTCAAAAGGAATGTATATAGATATAGATATATTTTATTGATGTTTTTGCTACTTTTCTTGCCACTTGTGCTTAATATTGCATATGGGTATTATTTTAATATACTATTGGTTAGCATATTGTTCTCTGTGTTCTAAGGATTAATTATATCTGTTATTTTCTTGTGATATTAGTCAATTGCATGTATAAACATATTGCTTTGAATATCACCTTCGTCAATTTACTGGTCATTATCACAACCTTGCCAATTTCTGTCTTTTCCAAGGAGGAAAAGAGGAGGCTTCTCCCCCTCTGATTTATGGTTGTTCTAGGGTCCTTCCTTTTAGCTAAAAAATTGGTCCTACCTATAATATCATAATGTAACTGCCAAGTTTATATAATTTTTTCTTCTCATACTAATACATAAGATTATGGTTATAAATATTAATTATTATATTAACCACATATATGTATGGCTTATCAAGTGATGTTTTATGTATGTATACACCGTGATTTTTTTATCTATCACCTGAATTCATTATTGCCCTTTACTTATACAAACTTCAAATCCCCTTTTTTTCTAGATAATTTTTGAAGTATATAGAATGTTGTTATTGCCATTTTATGACTCAGCTACACACCAGAACTATGTATTGCTTAGTATCAATGTATAGCTAGGTACCCATTGATTAACCACTCACCATCCATTTAAGAGCCTAATTGGAGCAGTCTCTAATAACAAACTTTCTACTGAGTGAGACAATGTGGGACTTTTCTTAGTATTACTGACTTATTTCACAAAGTATCACCAATCATCAGGGGTGTGTAAAAATAAACTGCAATAGATATTATGTTACTTCAGCTAAAATTGGTTATTATCAATAATGTAACAGATGAAGACAGGGAGACAGAGGTATTATTACACACAGTTTGTGAGGTTATAAATTTGTACAGAAACTATTGAAATAAGTGGTGTCTTCTCATATAATTAAAAATAGTTCCATCATATGGATAAATATTAAAGGTAAATGAAATCAATAAGTGAAACCTATCTGCATTTCTATGTTTGCTCCTGCTCTGTTCTAAGAGATTTGAGCAATGAAACTGCCCACGTGATACATGTATACAGTGGAATATTTCTCAGACATAAAAAAGAGTGGATCACTTTAATTTTCAACTGCATGGGTGGGTGTACGAACTGTGTTTATACTTTTATTGTTTCTTTTTAATGCCAGACTTGTATTTTCATTAAAACTACAATCTAATCTAATTTCCATGTTTTGTTGCTTTTACCATGGGTCAATTACTGTGCTAGCTGAAAATAAACCCAAGACGACTTTGTCAAAAACTGAGACACTCAAGATATGTGTTAGAATGGAAATGACCACCACAAGAGACCACTCTGAACGGAAAAGTTTTAATAGGAGGAAAAGCAAGCTGCTGGGCTATTTTCACCAAAGGTGGAGAAAAGAGCACATGGAAGGGTCCGATCAGGGATTTAACGAGGAATGTCCAGCTTGGGGGAAGGGCTCAGGTGGTCACCTGCTCTCAGGATTGGGAAGGATCAGGAAGGACAGTCCCTCGGGCCTGGAATTTCCTCACTATGACTGTGTTCTAACCCTTCCTGGAATCTAAGTCACTCCCCACCCTGACTGTGATTGGACCCATACCTTCCCAAGATATTATGATGTGTAATCTGAAACTGCTATTAGCTTCTATATTCTGCTTGCCAAATACCCTGTTGGAAATCCCCAAATTTACAAGTTATAAAAACCTCATTTCTCCCATGTTCAGCAGGGTTCTCTTAAGTCCTGCCTTTGGGTGAGAGAGTCCTTGGCCAGCTCCCAAGTATACAATACAGGTTGCTTCATTTGGCCTAGAATTTGAGTCAGTGATCTTTTTTTTTTTTTTTTTTTTTTTTGCATTTGTGCATCCAACAAGATAATTCCCAGTTTTTTAAGTTCATCTTCATTTTACCAGAGTTTTGCGAGAACTTTGATATGGTATTTTGAATGCTTATCTTCATTGACTCTGGTGTTCAAATTAAACTTATCACTTAGACAGCCTCCTGACTGGAGGAGATGTCACTGGGAGTGGATCAGAATTCCGGCCCAAAAGTGAAGGAGAGCAGTCTGAGCTCTGGTGGGGCTACTGTTTGCTGCTTCCAGTGTTTGTTGGCTGCTTGTTTGTTTCTCTCTGTTTGATCTGTGAAAGGGACCCAGGTTCTTCTGCCACTGTTGGAACTTCCCCTGGATCTTAAGCCTCTCATCCCAGCAAGTAGAATATCTATGACATTTGATTTTGACAATTCTCAGAAATTATTTCTATACTTATCAAATCTTTCTACCTATAGAAGTTTATGTTAAATATTTATTAATAATTGTTAATTCTCCTAAACATTTATTTTGCATTACCTTATTTATTCTCTCATTTATTTTTACACCACCTGGTGAGTATTTGATTCACATCTACCACTATCACATTGAGTCAATCATTTCCAACACTGGAATATTGAACAATTATGACTTCATATTTCTTCTATTGATAAGAAGACAGTGTTTATCTTGTTTCATTTTTTTCCTTTTGTTGTATTTATCCTATTTATCTAAAAATTTTTGTCCATTTTTTTTCCTGCATCATGCTTCTTCCTATGTGTAATACTATTTTTACTTATGGATGACTCAGTATTTCCCCTTTGTTTCCACTGTTAAGGAGACTAATGAAATTTATGTTTCCTTCTTTATTATCTTATTTGCTATACATTGATACATTTGATGAAACTTGCAACGGGGAAATGACTTCTTGCATTCTGTTCTGGGGTCTCGTGATATCCATGTTCCTTCCCTCAATACTATCTCCTTGTGAATCCTCCATGCATTTTAAAGTGTTATCACCTCTGTGGCTTCACATCTTCTGTGGATTTGTCACATGACCAAAGGGTCAAAGGAAAAGGTCAGAGGTTTCAGTCTCCATATTACTTTTTGAAAGCAATCTTCCTTATGCAGAGGAGGGACTTCCAAATGAAATTAATACTGTCACTCATTCATCATCAGTGTCAATCAGCCTAAGAGAGGAGTTTTGTGATGAGAACTTTGACTCAGTTCTGTACTACAGGTAAATAACAAAGAATTTGATTTGAGAGACACAAAAAAAGCAGAGCAGCTACTCTGAGACACAGCATTTCCTGCTTATATTGGCTTTTCTAGGAAGGATGTATTTTTCTTCTCCCTGATGGTGTATATTGTGAACTTTGTTTCACAGGACTCAGGATCACCCATGAAGGATTATCATTGCTAGGCTATTTGATGTGAGATGAACCTCCTTAAATTTGGGAAATGCCCTTCCATGGGCCTGGGTCCTGAAGTGTATAAAAAGAAATTGACTGAGCACCAGCCATCAGCACTCTGCTTCCTCACTGTGGACTGAATGTGACAAGATCTTCAGCTCTGCCACCATGCCTTACCTGCGAATGCAGACTGTAACCTGGAACTGTATTCTTCCTTTAACCTGATCTTTGTCATTTTGTCCCAGCAATGAGAACATAGCTGATACATTATCCATCCTTGTCACATACTTGGGGAAGTGGTTTTCTTCTATGCAGATCAAGAAGTACACGATATTAAAAGTGATCTGATATGCTTTTAGTTGTTAAGGAAATTCTTTTATTGTATGACATATTTTACAGATAATGCTAGAAGACACATTTTCTCCAAAGCAGATAATTCTGTATTTTCAAAATTTCTTTTAACATTAAAAGCCTAAGAAGAAATGTCAAGGGAAAGTAGTCCTGCCTTTTATAGTTCACTTTATTCTTGGGAGTGAAATTTAAGGAAAGATTTTGGATTTGAATTAGCTTTGTAATAAAAACTGTAATAAATTAAAAAAAAACAGCAGAGAAGCTGCTGGAATGAACTTGAATGATGGCAGACATCTTTTACTTGAAAAGTTCTCCTTATTATAAATGCTTTATGTGGTATTTATGACACATTGAGTTAAATTAATTGATATTTCAATAAATTAAATTAAAATATGACTATTTCCCCAATAAAGCCTCAATAATATTTAAAGAGATCACCCCTCTGAAAAAGGACCCTGTTACCCAGACTAAGAAGATATCCTGAAGATAAGACCATACCCACTGAAGTCAGTAGCTTGTGAAAATGGAAATTCTTTTAAAAGGAGATACCTAAAGGTAAAATCAGCCTGAGGGCATATGGAGGTTGCTACAGCCCAATTCCAAAGGCACCTGGCTTGATCCCATTGTAGCACCTAATCTTGGAAGCATATTGATGTGGTAACTGTTTACAGGTACATGAGATGTAGGATTGAGGGCACGGTAAAGTATTTCCAAAGTCCACACAATGTGAGACAGGGTCAGATTCCCTGAAGATTCACCCTGGCTCGTGAAGGCCAGGATGACCATCATGATCCCAGATATGAGACACATGTAACGCTAAGATTTGATGCTTGCCCTTCTTGGTTTGCATCCTTCATTAGGTGTGCCTTTGCATGGTGTACAGGTGTGCACCCATTCCTCCCTTTTGGAATGAGAATGTTTCCTTTGTGCCTTTATATGTAGAAGTATGCAATTTGCTTTTTGATTTTGTAGGAGGTGACAGTTAAGACATTTCTTGAGTGTTTATTAACTTTAAACCTTTGAATAGTGATGTGGCGGTTCAAAGAATATAAGGAATTTTGAAGTTAGACTGAATATATTTTGCAATATTAGGTGGCCATACTTATTAGCAGAATGTGGCTTCAGTGTAAAATGTGCACAGTAGGCTCATGTCGTAGAGGGAACTGGGCACAGAGGGTGATCACACAAACAGGGTTTTACCCTTGCACTTTCCCAGAGTTTGTGTCTCAAAATGCCAAAGAATTGGACTATTATAACAGCATTTTCTTTTCACACATGTTTATTCTAGATTAGAGAATCAGAGAATTAAAAAATTAGAGTCAGTTAAAGGAAGTGGGAAGTGGGATAGAGGAGCAACCCAATCACCACGTGGTCCGTGAGGTTTACAAATAATCATCAAAAGTGCTTAGAATCACCAAAAAGAAATAGCACACGTGATAAAATCCTTCCCAAATCCTCCCCTCCTCTGATCATAGGAACTCACCACCCAGGCCAGTGCACCTCCAGCCCAGCAGTCAGGACAGGAAAACAGAGTAAGAAGGTGTCCCAAGTTTGAATTAGGACTTTTAAAGTTTGCTTTTTTTTTTTGGGGGGGGGTGTGGGGGAGGCAGGGCTCCAGGGCCTGGGAGTGCCCTTCATTAGTGACCTGAGGTCTCTGTCTGAGGCCATGTCCTATCTACCCATGGGAGGGGTCTTCCTTCTAATCCCAATCTCAGTGTGTTTGAGCACTTGGTGTCCATTTGATGGCAATGTCTGGGAAATTTATGGAGCCTTGAAGAGATGGAGCTTTGCCAAAGGAATTGGGGTGCTAGTGGTAGAATTTGCCCCACTTCCTGTTTACCTTTTATTTCCTACCTCCATGCCAATGAGCTGGCCAGCAATGCTGTGCCCACCATAAAGCATTATTATCTCCTCAAACAGAAGCCAAAATGAACCAACCCTTCCTCAAGTTGCTTCTGGTCACTAGTTTGTTCACCACAAGGACAAAGCAAAATACAGGTTCTTTCATTTGAATGATGGGCTCAGTCACTGAAAGCGCTGTTCTGGCTAGTGAGCTGGCCCTGGGGGTCTTCTTTCTGGTCTCTGGAGCTCTGAAATCATCCACTCAGCATTGACATGGATGGAGACACCCTAACCATGTCCTCATGCTTGCACAGCTTTTATAGTTTTTCAAGTCTTTGATTTCCGGTAAAATTATAATACCTAGAAAATACTAAAGGATGGGCTTGAATAAATTATGACCTAATAAGATACATAAGGCTGAAAAGTAACTACATATAAGAAGAATAAAAGTTGAGAATATTAATATTATATTACATTAGATATTGTTTTGAATACTTAAAATGTATTAAGGTAACATTAATACATTTATTATTTATAAATAATACTATTTGTGGGAACAAATAGTCAATGTTTGATCATCTACCATATACCCAGAGTAAAATTTCATTGGATTTTTTTTTTCTCTACAACTGTTACATGGAATTTTGACATGGAGATATGCTATCAGTATAATCTGATCCATGGAGTCTTGCTTAAATACTTGATTGTTAGCCAAAACACATTACTGAATTTTTTAATACTGACGGCTAAGTCATTCTTACAGATAATTAAGGAAGTACTTCAGTTTTCATTACATCCTTAAGCACGCTTTCTTTCCAATCTAGATTGAGTTTAATAGAGTCATTTGCATGCACTTTTCACTGATTTGAGATGTTGTTTGCAAATAAAGTGATGGTGTAAAACTTCTTGACATCCAGCCCATCCCATTTCACTGATATCTTGAAAGCTGTCAGTGTCATAGTAGCTTTCTTAAAGAACACTTCAATATAATCAAATATTTCCTGGCCTACTATTTAGATAAGTCACAACAACAAAGTTTAAAGTTTTGGTATATAAAGATATTATTACACAGAAACTAAAATGAATCTACTTAGTCTACTCTTAGATGTTCTGTAAAATTCTAAGTCAATTAAAAGATATAATTTGAAATAATACAAATAAAATGTTAC
>PVHP010007022.1:0-58238 GCA_004024765.1 Zapus hudsonius | reverse complement strand
AGTAATAAGGCTGCTTTAATGTTGCGAGCTTAGAGGTCCTTGTGTCGAAAATCCTTGGTTTCTGTCTCAATGGCCTATCCTGTGTTGATTGAATGACTGTGGTTATAGGTCCCTTGTTCATCTGTCATTGTCTGCTGGGTTCCCTATGGATCCTCCCCGATATGACTGTGGTGGCTCCTCTCTTGCCAGGATCTCAGCCGTCGGCTTATGGTTGGTTGGTAGGGTTAGATGGGCCACAGCTCTCTCGTTGCATCCTGAAAAACACAAACACATTTGGCTTATGCCTGACTTTTTTTACATGGATATTGAGGATCAAACTCAGGTTCTCGCATTTGCCAGGCAAGCGCTTTGCCAAAAGCTGTCTCTCCATCCCCATATTTCATGTGTTTGTCACACACCCGATTCCCCAAGTGTTTCTCAGATGATCACAAAACAATAGAATGCTTGTTTTACTAAAGATAGATACAGAACCTGGAGATAGTGAGGATGAATAGAGATTTAATTTGAGGGTTTAAGAGGTGTTGGAAGAGACTTCAGAAGAAGGGAACAAAATCTGGAGGAGGAATAAAGAATGGTTGCAAGTTGAACTTCTCAATGAAGCACAAATCCACGTGACATGAGTTAAAAAATCATATCACGGACCTTTCTGTGACCGGACATGGGAATAGATGTCCGGAGCATCTCATTTTGCCCAACACTCTGCCACCAGGGTTCGGGGCTGGACCAGAGGGCCACCAAGCACAGGGATTTTTCCCTTATAGAAGCAGACAGCTCTGTGACAAGGCCAGGTTAGGACATTCAAGGCGATTTGCAAACCCTTTAGCAATACCCCATGGAGATTTGGTTATCAGTACAGCAGGGATTCTAGCAGGAAGCCTCCATTGAGGGCCAGAGTGGCTGCACCAGAAGCTTTCCAGCTGGGATAATTGAAGGCTGGTGGTGTCTTTGTGTGACATTGAGAAATCATAACCTCAATAGGGAGAAGTGGGAAATCACAGCAGAACTGTCTGGCTTTAAGAAGCTGCTTTATGGCAGAGGGTAACTCTCCTGCCCACATCCCCACACAGAGAAGGCATTAGCAGAGAAGGTCTCACCACTGCTGGAGTCCTGGCTGCCTTTCAGAGTCAATCTTGAGGCACCCTCTTAACGCAATGTGTTGAAATGAGCATCAACCTCAAGTTCAAAGGTCTCACTGGACCCTGAGCTGGGGCGTGTTATTTAACTGCTTGGAGCCTCAGTTTCCTCTTTTATAAAGAGGGCATGGTACTAGGTCATAAGATCCAGCAACTTTCTTTCCATGTATCTTTATCCAAGATTGAGCCTGAATCCAGAACCTTGTATTAATAGGGTATCTTAGTTGGCTATTGCTGTGTAATAAATTGTCCCCAGACTTCAAAGTTGTAAACAGCTACTGGCTTCAAGTCTCTTTAAGGTTTTGGTGACTACAGCATACAGAAGGCTCATCATCTAAATGTTGGACAGAGGCTTGGGGACCCAAGATGGCTAGTCTTGTGATTGTTGGCAGGAGGCCTCACTTCCTCATTTGAGAACCTCTCTATAGGGTGCTTGAGGATTCTCCTGTCATGAGTTGACATGAACCATCCAAGAGAGAGGGAGAGAGAATGAGCCACAGTGTCTTGATGATCTCATCTTGGTCACAGACAGTCATTTCTGCCACAACTCATTTATTAAATGTGACTCACCAAGTACGCAGTGGGATTAATTTCTACCTCTTGAAGGGGGTGTTTTGAAAAACTGTGGACATATTTTAAACTACCGGGTGAGTGGTAACATAGGAAGTCCATGTTAGTCTCCGAATATCTATCTGGTGATTGGGGTGGAGGGTATGTTGGAGAACCAGCTACAAGGTTTACCATGCTGTGGTTATCACTAGGCTCCTCTGTGGGAGCCTTCCTGTATGCATCTCATCATCTAGGGAGGAGTCAGATATGGACCCTGGAAGTTATGGCACAGGGGAATGGGAGCTGGATTAGCCCACCATCTAGAAATGATACCGGTTCCGTGGGAGTCCAGGAAAGTCCTTGAACTTCAAAGCCCGAGTTCCTGTTTGCATTTAACCAAAGAATTGGACAAACCAAACTAAGAAGGATAATTATTAAATTATATTTGTGGAAGTAGAAAACCAAGGGAAGGAGAATAGGTATACCCACGTGGTCTGAGAGCCCATGTGGTTGATCTGGAAGAAACGTGAAAAGGGAGTTAGGAAAGAAAAGAAAGTACAAAGGACTCTTCCATGTGGGGGGGCAGGAGGGGATAGAGAGCCCGTGTGGGAGTAGGGGTCAGGGGGTTTCTCCCCTCATCTCAGCCCAGGCAGACTGAAATGAGGGAAAGCTCACAAAAACCTAGAGGCAGCCAAGAGAGAGCTTGACCTTCCCTTGTAAGGGTTTTATAACCTTACTCTAGTGGGCTTTACCTTCAGGCTCATTGAGCCAGAGAGACAGCTGCCTGGTCTGGACAAGGGGCTGGCTCAGGAAGAGGCCAGCCATGATGACACAAAGTTCTGGGGCCTTGAACTTGACCAACCACAATGCCAGGATTCGATTTGAATTCTAGGGAAGGGGACCTCCCTCCTAGGGAGGGCTCAGGTAGTTCATAGAAAAACAGGTCAGGCAAGAGGTAAGAAGTCAGATCATTCTTTGATCTCTAGCAAAGTGGAGACTTCAAGGTTAGGTCCAAAGACATTCCTGCTTTCAGGGGCTCAGTCACCCTAACTGCCTCAGAAGATGACTAGAGACAGGACAGACCAAGTGCTGGGAACCAACTATATATTAAGGAGGAAATGACTTACTTCCATTTGGCAGGTTCATGTCGACCTTTGACCCAGGAGGTGACTTTTGAAATGGGCTTTCACTGAGTTGGTTGGATTTATACGGAGGTGGCTATTGGACATGAGGAAAGGCATAGTCATATCCAAGGTGTTGATGAGCGTTTATTGAGCACCTAATATATGTCAGATGCTGTACCTATATAATCTTTAACCCTTATGGCATTCCTGGAGACACGTAACATAATCCCAATTTGACAGTTGATAAAACCAAACCAGAGTCATGAAGTCACCCTCTGGGACACACAGAGCTCTCCTCTGAGAGACACTTCCATTTCAAAGAACTTGGAGCCAGCAGGCATCTTGCCTTAAGGAACTTGCCAGGCTGGTTGGGAGCACAGTTTTTATATAACAACGTAGTTTTTGGGGAGCAGGTACAGCAGAGTGAGTAATCTCTTGACAGAAGAATTTGTCACTTTATTGAACCTTTTCAGAAGAGTCTCCTTAATTATCAAGCCCACACCCCACCCAATACAGGGAAGGATGATTCAAAATTTATAAAGACTTACTTTGCACTTCTTTTCCTTCTTGGAATTCCTATTTTGTATAACGAACTTGGGTGAATTTTTTGGTATGAACTAGCCTGTAATGTTGGGAAAGGTTCAGAGAAGGGTGGCCTTAAATTTTAGCTTCTCCTTCTCTTCTTCCTCTTCTTCCTCCTCCTCCTCCTTCTTTTAAGGATAAAGATGGTAAATTTATGGAAGTCAAAAAAATACACTCTCTGTGGTTCATTGCCACCACCCACTAGAGCTTTACAGTGAGCAGAGGCCGCTATGGCTCAGGTAGAGGCAGAGAGGCTAATGGGAAAAAGTCAGAGGAAAGCTTCCCAACCAGTAGAGAAGATTCCAGGCTGCAGCTACTCCTCCTGAACAAGGACACCTTGCCTGGAGCACTGTGGGAAATGCAGTCTTTCCCCCAGCGCCATCTCTGACCACAGCTGCTCTACCATAGCTTACAGAGGCAGATGTGAAGAGAATGAGACACACAGATGTGTGAGCAAAGGTGTGTTCGCGTGCAAGTGTGTATGGTTTACCTGTGATGTATGTTCATGTTTTCATGGCTTGCACAACTTAGAATGTATGTGTTGTATGTATGTGGACGTAAGGGGTGTGGATGTGTGCTTGTGGTACGTGTGCTATGAGTGTGCAGAGTTGTGAGGATGACGTGTGAATTTGAGGATCCATATTTGGAAATGCGTGTGTGTGTGTGTGTGTGTGTGTGTGTGTGTGTGTGTGTGTCTGCGAATGTGTGGGATAGTGAATGAGTTTGTGGTGTGACTGTCTGCCCTTGATTGGTGGGCAGAGTGGAGGGGCTCCCTCCCCTTTCCTCTCAGCCCTGCTCCTCTGTAGCTAAGAGTGGATGAGTTTCTGCTGGTATCTCTCCTCAGAGCAACTGTTGAAAGACTGTCCTTCTGGGCTGAGGACCGGAGCTGCTGGTGGCTGAGACCTCCTTCTGGAAGCCCCCTCCTCATGTTCCCATGTTCTGTGCTTCTGTTCTGAAGGTGGCTGTTTGGGGAACCATTTTCCAACCTGCCTCTGGGAAGAAGTGCTACTGCAAAGTCTGCGAGACTTTAATTTCTTGCCTTGAGACAAAACAAAACTCTGTCTTAGAATTTAAAGACAAAAGCAAAGAAGACCCAGTAAGCCTGGACACCCTCTGCACAGCAGGGTTGGAAGCCTGCTTGGAGCATGAGTCCTACCTACCGGGTCCCCTGTGGATGACTCATTTCACTTTTGAGTTTTGCCATGTGAGGAGTTATGCCAGACAAAGTCGGGCTGCTTCTACTCCTGATAATGGAGGGCAAGACCACCTCCCTTTCACGTCTACACACTTGCCTTATAATTAGCAAACAGCATCAGCAGAGGTGTGTGTGCATATATGTGTGTGTATGTATGTGTGTCTGTGTGTGTATGTGTGTATGTGTGTGTGTTTGTATGTGTGTATGTGTATGTCTGTGTGTCTGTGCGTCTGTGTGTGTATGTGTATGTGTGTGTTTGTATGTGTGTATGTGTATGTGTGTGCATGTATGTGTGCATATGATGTGTGTATATGTGTATATGATGTATGTGTGTATGTGTTTGTGTCTTTGTGTGTGTATATAATGTGTGTGTATGATGTATGTGTGTGCATATGATGTTTATATGTGTGTATATATGATGTATGTGTATGTGTTTGTGTCTTTGTGTGTATATGATGTGTGTACGTGTGTGTATTATGTGTGTATGTGTGTGTATGTGTGTTTGTGTGTACTTGAGCATGTGCTTGTCACAGTGAACATGTGGAGGTTCAAGGTCAACCTCAGTATGTGTCTCCTCTCCTTCCACCTTTTGAGACTCTCTTGCAGTTACTGCTTACATAGCTTCTGGCTTCTCTCATTTTTGTGGATGCCTGGGGATTACAGACACATGTGCCATTTTATGTGGGCATCGAGTAGGCGAGTAGGATTGAACTTAGGCTGGCAGGCTTGCAGGCGAGTGCCTTTAACCACTGCGCTATCTCCCCAACACCGTCAACCACATTTTATCAATGTGGACTCCAAGTTCCCTGTGGTTTTTGAGATGAATTGAGGAGGAGGTATCACAGAAGCCCCAGGAGAAATCTAGATGTGGGGAATCTTTTAGAGTGCCAAGAGCCAGGAAAGACAAAAAGGAAAACCCTTAAGGACTGTGTGAGTTTCTTCCCACCTGAGGCTATGAAAGAATGAATGCCTCCTTAGCCAGCCAGTCTGTTCAGCTCCCTGGTCCTGACCCCAGCCTGAAAGCTGGACTGACAGGCTTGGTCTCTGAGGTCAAGTTACTCTGTCAGATGGAACTGAGCTTTCTGTCCCTTTATAGTGTCGGTCTGCTCTTACAGCAACCTGCTCACTTAAGGACATCCATCATTTCTTCCATGGTCTGTGCTCTTGCTACTGGGTCTTCTAGCTGGGCTTGGGGCCTGTGCATCAAGAGAAGCAGAAGAGAAAGTAGGTTCATAGACGCCCAGCTACTCTTAGCTCAGTGATCCATGAGTTGCGAGAGGGAAGCTAATGTTGAGCTGACTGTCCCAGGAGAGGTCACTGGATGGAAGTGGGGCCAGGGACTCACCTCTCCAACAGAACCGTGGACAAGCAAAGACCTTGTGCAGCCGCTGTGTGCACAGGAGGCCATGCCAGGATGTCCAGGGGGCAGCTTCCAGAGGGTGAGCAGTGGCTTTCATGTACTGTTTCCTCTTCTGAACTGCATAGACATGGTACATACAGGTACACAGGGCTTTCTGCCACTGCAAATGAACTCCAGAAGCATGAGCCACTTAGTGCATGTGGCTGGGGAGTCGAACCTCAGCTGTCAGGCCTTGTAAGCAAGTGCCTTTAACTCTGAGCCATCTCTCCAGCCTCTGTGTGTGTGTGTGTGTGTGTTTAAATCTATATTATGCATATGAAAGAAAACATTTATCCTTCCGATTCTGGCTTAATATGATAATCTCCAGTTACATTCATTTTTCTGCAATTGACAAATTTTCCTTCTTTTTAAAATGTGTGTGCATCTGCATACGTTGTGTGTGCGTGAGTGTTTGTGCGTGTGCGCGCACACTTGCATGTGTGTGTGTGTGTGTGTGTGTGTGTGTGTGTAGGGCAGAGGATAACCTATGGGATCATTCCCCAGAAACACCTTTTTTGGGACACTCTCATTGTCCTTGAGCTTGCCAATTAGGTAGACTGGCTGGTAGCTAGCCCCCAAGATCCTCCTGTGCCCACCTCCCCAGCACTGGTACTACAGCTTCACATACTTACTATATATGGTCCATCGTGGATTTGTTTCCATGATTGGTTTGTGCCTGCCCCCTCTGCACTGTGAGCTCATGTGGGCAGAGAGGTGATCTGATAGTGGCCCCCACTTTATTCCCAGAGTCTAGCACATAGTAGGCTTTCAAGAAGTCTATGAACACTCTTGGATATATCCCCGAAGGACTTCAAGGCAGTGCAGATACCTGTATATCCACATTACAGCACTAATTACAAAGACTAAGGTATGGAACCAGCCTAGGTAGATCAAATGTGGTGTGTGCACAGTAGGGTTTTATTCTGTAAAGAAGAATAAAATTGGACAGGGGCGATGGCTGAGTGGGTAAAGTGCTGGCCTGGGAAACATGGAGGACCTGAGTTCAACCCCCAGCAGACATGTAAAATGTCCAGGCATTGGAAGCAAGTCCAAGATGGACCATATATAGTAAGTATGTGAAAGTGCAAGATGCTATGAGAATGTATGTTAGCAGTGTTTGACTCATCCAGGAAAGTGAGAGAAGGTTCTCTGAGGACAAGAGCAGAAATTGGGATGTGAAGACCAGCGAGGGTGACTGGGGGAGAAAGAATGTGTTAAGCAAGTAGGCAAAGGCCTGATGACATCATAGCCAAAGGCAGGTTTGGGCAGCACAGGAGCTGCTTCCAGAACATTCTTCATGCAGGTGAAAGGGGCAAGTGCAAGTGTGTGTTGAGACACCCTTCCTCCCCGCTGGCTGCACTTCATTATTGCACTGTGTCTCAAGAGCATGGAAGACTTCCATGCTAAGGTGGGGGTGTGGAGCATCTTCTATACTGTGTAGAAATATCCCCTGGAGACCATGTGGAGGACCAGCTGGAAGGAGCAGAGGAGGAGTGATTCACAGCTGCTAAGTGGCATGTGTCGCTCAGCAGAGAGTTAGTATCAGCTGTCTGAAGGCTCCGGGCTGGGCACTGGGGACAGAGCAGTGGACATGACAAGGCCCTTGCCATAAAAAGTTGACACTCTCATAGAGGGACGCAGGGGACAGGAGGACAAGCAGGTGGAGAAGGGAACGCTCTGTCAGGCAGTGGTGTGGGATGAGAAGAAAGCAAGTTAGGGCTGGAGAGGAGAAAGGGTCACCTGCCACGCCGGAAGTGCAGACACTTGAAGGGAGGGGACAGCTCTATAGACATCTGGGAGAAGCAGATTCCACAGGGAGAAAGACCGTGACAAGAACAAAGCCAGGGGTGGGAACAGGAGTCACAGGTTGAAAGAACAGCCAAGAAGTCAGTGTGCTGGAGGCTGGAGAGAATGAACAGAAGACGTGGATGGAGAAGAAGCAGAAGTAGATTGTGGAGGCCATGTCCAGGATTTAGATGTTACCCACAAGGTGATGGATGGATGGGAGGTCCATGGATCATGAAGAGCTGGGAAACGACATGAAAGGAATGGCGGGATTCCAGCCACCTTTTCTAATCCCAGGTCCCATATCACACTCCCAAGTTCAGAGTCCTTCCTGGCTTCAGGTGTTAGAATTATTCCCATTCATTATTATTTATACTTACGACTTTATGTCTGGTGAGACAGCGTAGCATCTCAGATATAACATCTTTTTCTTTAGGGCCTGAAGAACTGGCTCAGTTGTTGATGATGCTTGCTTGCAAAGCCTCTAGGTCTGGGTTCAATAGCCTAGCCATTCACATAAAGACAGAGGCACAAAGTAGAGCAACGTCTGGCGTTCCATTTGCTGTGACAAGAGACCCAAACGTGTCCTCCACCACACACCAAATAAATGAAAAAATAATTTAAACAGATAAATAAGATCTTTAAAAAAATGTTTTTTTACAAGGTTCCCTTCTCCAACAGATGCTTTGACAGCAAGTCCGTTTTGCTCACCATCACGCTAGAAAACTTCAACAGCCTCTGAGATCTCAGATGTCAATAACAACTTATTGAACTAATAGCTGATTGCCTGCATGTAGTTTTCTATTTTAAATAACTCTTGGCCAAATAGCAAAGAAGTGGGGCATAGGGAAGTTTAAAAAGATGAACCAAAAGAGCCAGGATGTAGCCCAGTTTGTAGAGGGCTTGCCTAGCATGCACACAGTCTGGAGGTAGGAGGATCCGAAGGTCATTCTCGTCTCCATAATGAGTTCAAGGCCAACCTGGGCTACATGAACGAGACCATGAAACACTTGGGCCAGGAAGACCGGGCTGAGTACTAGGATATCCAGGATCCCTTGCCACAAGGACTAATACAGACAGCCCACGAAGGAGGATATACAACTGATCAGGGATGGGGAGGGGGGGAATTGGGGAATTCGGGATATCAACGCATTGTTTGCCCACTAAATAATGTAACTCATTATGGACAATAAATATATTTTAAAAAAAAAAACAAAGAGAAAGATAGGAGAGCCTCCTTTATAACTTATCAAAATAAAAGCGCAAAGTAAGAGCCCCAGCGCAAGGTGCGCACTGAGTTCATTCAGTGACAAAACCTTCCCGCTGAAAATGTTTGGTCCATGTGTAGGACCTTCCTGAGATGTGACAAGAGGAAGTGTGCACAGAACACCAAACCCCATTCCCTCTGGGCTCCCCAGTACTGTGCCTATGGCAAAGTCCCCATTTCGGTTGCATTTCGGTTGCATTCATGCTGCCAATACATGGCATCCTCCTCTGCTCCAGAGGAGGGAGAGAGAGCAAGCATGTGTCTATTGTAGTTTCTGCCAGCAATATTGAGTGACAAGAGAAATGTCACTGTATAACATTTAATGACTTAAAAAGAAAATCCACCCGAGAGCACCAAGATGCTTTGGAAAGCGTCTGAAATACGATTCCTTCCTGTCCGTGGGCAGCTGAGCCGCTGTCTCCCAAAGCCGCCTTCCCATCACCTGCCCCAGCCTCTGCGGAGTTTCTGCTTTAATTGGCTGTAAGCTGCATCCAGCCCATGAATAAAGCCGGGACTTTTAAAATGCAGATGAGGGGGAACATAAGCCTCATCCCCCAGAATAAATGTTGGGGCATTAGCTTTTAAGTGCTGCATTGGGTTTCTCTGTGTAATGTTTTATTCAGCATTTCTGTTCTCTTTAGAAAGTGCTCCTTTCCATTTCAACCTACATGACTGCAACTTTGGGAGGGATGTGTGATTGGACCAGGGAGGCACTGTGTTCTTTTTTTTATTTAAATTTTTTATTGGCTGGGCGTGGTGGCACATGCCTTTAATCCCAGCACTAGGGAGGCAGAGGCAGGAGGATCGCCTTGAGTTCAAGGCCACCCTGAGACTACATAGTGAATTCCAGGTCAGCCTGGGCTCGAGCGAGACCCTACCTCGAAAAACCGAAAAAAAAAAAAAAACCTTTTTATTGATAGTTCCCATAATTATAGACCATAGACCATTATGATTTCCTCACCTTCCTCCCCGATATCTCTTCCCCCTCTCAATTAGTCTCTGTTTTGTTTCGGTGTCATCATCTTTTCCTCCCATTATGTGGAGGTATTATCAGGAACTGTGAAGTCATGAATATCAAAGCTGTTTTAATGTCTGCAAGTTTGCATCCTAAGCAGTCCTGCCCTTCCTTTGGCTCTTACAATCTTTCCACCACCTCTTCCATAATAGACCCTGAGCCCTGGGAAGCGTGATAGAGAGGTCCCAGTGCTGAACACTCCTCTGTCACTTCTTCTCAGCACTGTGGTGTCTTTTGTCTTATCCCAGTGGTCACCACCATCTGAAAAAAAAAAAAAAAGAAAAGCTTCTCTAGACAAAAGTGAGAGTAGCATTATTATATGTGGATGCTCATTTTTTTTTTTAAAGTGCTCACAAGGCAGTTTGGTTGGCATAATATATGCATTTAGCCAGACAACAGCAGGTGTTACTCCCCTGGGGCTCATGGCCTCCCCATCATAGGCTTTTGACTAGGTCTTCAGTTCCAGGCATGTATTCCCTCCCAAGGGGCGGGCCTCCAGTCCAATTAGAGAGCAGTTGGTTTCCCCCACAAGAGATGGCACTGTGTTCTTTTGGGGACACTCTCCTTTGATTTTCCACAGGCATGGAAGCTTATGGGTGAGGTTCGTGGCCTGTTCCAGCTTTGAGGAGGAAGAGTTGGGTTGGAACAGTGAGATTCCCTTCATCAACATAAGGTTGGGGACCACTGGGTGGGGGAAGAGAACTGCCCTCTACTGTTTCTCTGTTCACCCCATATTACTTAACATAAGCTTCAGTGACAGTCCCCTAAGAGTTTTAAATCAGGCCTTCTGTCTGCTTTTGAAAATAAAGTTTGATTGGAACGGAGCCATACCCATTAGTTTCCAGATCTTCTAAGGACACTTCCATGCTATGGTGGCAGAGTTGAATCACGGTGACACTTTGCATGGCCTGCAAAGCCAAACCCTTTACTGAAAAATACTTGCTGAGCTGGATCTGGGGGCACAGGCTTGGCATCCCAGCTACCTGGGAGGTTGAGGCAGGAGGATCACAGAATGAGTTCTAAGCCAGTCTGGGCAATCTTTCTTAAAAGTCAAAAAGATACATATTCTGGCCAGGTAGTTCAGTGGTAGAATCTCTTTCTAGCATCTGTGAGGCCCATGGTTTAATCCTCAGTTACACCAAACTAAACAAACAAACAAAAAACAAGCCAACCAAACAACCAACCAAATAAACAAAAGTTTGCTGATCTCAGGTTTCATAATTAAACTTAGTTCTCACTCATCTAATGTTCCAGTGCAGATATTCATGGCTAAGCAGGCATCTTCCCTTCATGTGGAGGATTTAGGGACGCCCCCCATCATCCTGTAGCCCTAACATCCTCTAGGACTTTATAGTTTCTGGCAATTAGCTAGTGGAGTGGAGGAAAGAAGGTGTCCCACTCTTCATCGCTCTGGCCTGCATCTGATTGGCCAGAGGTTGCAGAACCTTTGGGAGGTGAGGCCTAGCTGGAGCAAGTGGAATTCTGGGTAATGGGAGGTGAGACCTGAGTTTTATTGCCTGGCTTCACTTCCTGGCCTGAGTCTCTCTGCCTCCCATCTGCTGAGATGTGATGAGATCTGATATAGCTGTGGGCTGTTCAGTCATGGTGTCTCACTGCTCTGATGGACTGTCCCCCTCAACCTCGAGCCAGAGTGAACCCTGCCTTCCTTAAATTGCTTCCTGTTGGGTATTTGGTCACAGCAATGAGCACACTAGCTAAGTCAGAGTCAGCCAGACACAAGGGCACATTGATGGGAGTGTTTTGGGGTGGGCGAGCCTCTCAGCCATGCATGGTGCCACTCTGCAAAAAGGAGCAAGCACATACTTAGTCTGAGCATGTGGCTGTCACCACCACGCTCCTTTTCTACTATTCCAGATCCCTGGATTGCTCTGCCATTGACTGATCTGGGACCTCAGGAAAGTTAGTCAAACTCTCCTCATCTTTGAAACGGCACGGGAGTGCCTGGCTCCCAGAGTAACTATGGGAAGTAACTTAGTCTGTGCCGTGTGCTCAGTGCAGACCTGCTGCGTGGCAAAGCTCAGTCATCCATGTTGATGGTGATGTTTCCAGAGGCTTCACAGAAAACCAGAGGTACCTCCGCACATCCCTAAGGACACTTCTCTGAGGGAAGCTGTGTGGATGGACAGAGGGAGGAAAGGGGCCAGGATTCCTCTCTGGGAGGCTTCAGATGAGGGAGGCAGGAGGAAGGGGTGCTCCTATTACTGAGAGTGTCTGGCTGCTCTTGCAGCATCATCTAGAAAGCAGAAGCCTCTGGACATCTTCCCAGCTTCTTTGTGGTTGTATGTTGTCTCTGCAGAGAGCATCGGAGCCTCCATAGCCAGGAAGAAGACTGAGGAGAAGCCAGGAGAGGCGACCTTGGGGCTCACTGCAGGGTAGGGCTCCAGCTGCTGAGTTGACAGTGCTTGCCTGCCTCCCTCCAGTCTCTGCCCCTCTCCCCTGCCCCCCTGATTGCTTTGGGGGAAACTTTCTTCTCCCTGTGCACAGCCATGGTCCCAAGGCTCTGGGGTTTGCAGCAAGGTTTCTGGGGAGCAAGACTGCCTGGCAGATGTGACGTCTCCCACCAGCACTTCTAGGTGGACTCTGTCCCATGTGATATCCCTGGAGATGGTGAGCAGATACTTCAGCAGTCTTCCGGAAGACTTTCCAACTCAGCACCTCAGCTCCTAGCACTTTCCTTCTGACCTTGAGCTGCAAGTTGTCCATCAACCTCGGGGCTCATGTTCTGACACAATCAGCTGTGTGACTTTAGGCAAATCACTTAACCTCTCTGAGTCTTGGTCTGCTCCTCCGAACAATGAGTTCTGTGACTGCCCATAAGGCTGGACTAAATGATGACATGCTTGAGGTGTCAATATTAGATGAAAACTTAGTAAATATTTGTCATGACATTGCCGCTGTATTTTCTTTTCTTTTCTTTGAGACAGGTCCTAGTACGTAGCCCAGGCCAGCCTCAAACTCACGATCGTCCTGCCTCAGCCTCCTGAGTGCTGGGAAGACAGGTGTGTGCCACATTCCATTCTGATGTTGCTGTTTGCCTCATATGTGAAATGACACTCACATTCCTTGTAGGTGACATGACACCTGCACTCACCTTCCTCACTTTCCTTGGCCAGTGAGGAAGTGAGATGCTGTGTGAGAAAGAACCCTCTGGAAAGTGGGTGGAAATGAATGGACTTGTAACAGCTCACGTTATTTCTCTCACTCCCTAAACAAAGGCACACAAACATTTGCATCAGCAAATGTGCCAGACACTTCCAGCTCCCGGGAGCCATGTTAACAGGGCAAGTCTTTCTGAAAAACCTGAAGGGTTTTCTCATGTTTTAATTCTTCTATATTTCTTTCCGAGCTTTATATTTTGCTTTTGTGTGGTTCTAGGATCAGACCTAGGGCTTAAGGTGTGTTAGCAAGTGTTTAACCACTCAATTACATCCTCAGACCTCTACTCATAATCTTGCTATGTTCTCTGATCAGATTTCTGCCAGGCTAAACAGATCCTCAACTTTTGTCTCCTCACCTCTAAACTTGCAAACACAGACATATTGTGAGAGCCAGACACGGTGGCACATGCTTGTAATCACCTCAAGTGTGAGGCCAGCCTAATCTACATAGTGAGTTCAAGGCCAGCCTGGGCTGTATTGTGAGACCTTGTCCCCGAGGAAAATAAAGCAAAACAAAACACAAACAAAAGACCCGTGTGGAAGTGTCACTGTCAAAAGCATTCTTGACTGTCCCCAGACACACACAGATGCAAGCACCAGAGGGAACAGAAGAGAGACGATGCAATGTTTGGCCACTATATTTTACTTGGCTTCTGGTGATGTTTATGGGGCCACTGCCATAGTTGGCTGAATTATCTCCCATTTGGAAATGTCTCGTTCTCCAGCTTCGGAATGCATCTGGAGCGCCAAGAGCTGTGTGAGGTCATCATTTGTTTGTTGATGATGCCCACCGTGATGAGCCTGTAGAATTCAACTGGAATGTCAACATGTAGTGGTTGTTTTCTGCTCCTGGGCGGAGCTTTCTTGCAGGCATATGAAAGCCCCTGGCCATCCTGGATAGTTTAAGCAGTTTGGTTCTATCATCCTGGTTGGAAATGATTATTTTTGTTCCCTCCAGATTCGTGTATTCATGTATTCCAATGGACACAGTCATATTCTCCACATATTATTTCATGATCTCTTTTATGTATGTGTAATATGCATGCATATGACCATGTGTGCTTGTGTGAATGTGGACACGTGTGGAGGACAGATGTTAATGTCGGGTGTCCTCAGTTGCTCATCACCTTATGTTTTCTGAGACAAGGTCCCTCAAGCTGAACTTGGAGATCTTGCCAGTGGGCCCTAGGGATCTCTTGCCTCCCCAGTGCTGGGAGCATAGGTGTGTGGCAACCCGCACTGACCTGCTGAGCCATCTCCCTGGTTCTTTGTGTTATTTTCTCATGGGGCACCTGCTGGGCTAAATTGTTGTTTTGTCCCAAATGTCTGGTCCAGTGTGATGATAACACAATGGGTCCATAGTAAATGTACTAATTGAATGTGGTGAAGACGTGCATGCATGCAAACTGCTGTGTGGTATTCATTCATTCACTCCGTCAGTCACCACCAACTATTAATGATCACCCTGACAATATCAGCCACTGAGCCTGAGTCTGGTGTGGTGGTGCTCACCTTTAATCCCAGCACTCTGGAGGCAGAGACAGGAGGATTGCCGTGAGTTCAAGGCCATCCTGAGACTACATAGTGAATTCCAGGTCAGCCTGGACTAGAGCGAGACCCTACCTCGAAAAACCAGAAAAAAAATATCAGCCACTGTGCTGTGTATTCTGAGGAGAGAAAGGAAAAGATCTCTTGTGGGGACACACTTAGTTAGGGAGTGCATGTTTAGCCACAGGATCAGTGCATGCTCTGTTTTTGGTTTAATAAATAGTGTAGGATTTAGTAGTAAAGAAGAATAAAATTATGACATTTGCGGAGACATGGATGGAACTGGAGACCATATATATGTTAAACAACAACAACAGCAAAAGGCCAGACTCAGAAAGACAAATATCACACGCTGTCTCTCATACGTGATTCTAGATTTGTGGATGGAAAGAAAGAAAATGGACCATGAGAGGAGAGAAAGCGGTTTAAAGGGCAGGGGGAGGGGACACGCATCATGAGGGCAGGGCTGGGGGGAGATGACTCCCTGGGGGAGGAGGAGACCTTGCCAGAGGCGGGAGGACCGAGAAAGGCAGTGGGGATGCACAGAAATATCATACTGTTTGCTAACTAAAAATTAAAAACAAAAGAAATAGTGTTGGCATGCAAGGGAACATGAGACTAGCCCTGTATTGGACTTTAAAGTCAGGATAAACCTCTGCAAATGAGGGGACAAAGAGAGAGAGCCAAGGTGGGTATAAGGAGCAGCTAGGGGCTCCATGGGGTTGTTTGTGAGAATGTCGATGTGTGTGCATGTATAAGTGTTGCATGTGTTGGAAGGTGGAGCTGGAAAGCCAGACCCAGGCCTGTGTGATCTGTCATGTATGTGTGTGCATGTGTGGTGTGTGTGTGTAGCTTGAACTAGAAAGCTGACCCAGGCCTGTGTGATCTGTCGTGTGTGTGTGTGTGTGTGTGTGTGTGTGTGTGTGTGTGTGTGTGTGTGTAGCTTGAACTAGAAAGCTGACCCAGGTCTGTTTGATCTGTCGTGTGTGTGTGTGTGTGTGTGTGTGTGTGTGTGTGTGTGTGTGTAGCTTGAACTAGAAAGCCAGACCCAGGCCTGTGTGATCTGTCATGTATGTGTGTGCATATGTGTGTGTGTAGCTTGAACTAGAAAACTGACCCAGGCCTGTGTGATCTGTAGTGTGTGTGTGTGTGTGTGTGTGTGAAGGTTGAGTTAGAAAGCTGACCCAGGTCTGTGTGAACTGTCATGTAGTTCATATTCATTCATTAGTGCACATTAATCAAGTAATTTCTACGTTATATGCTCTGTTATTCTCTCCTAGAATCCTCCCAATGGTCACAAGAAATAGGCGTTATGAGCTCATATTTTTTTTTTCAGGCAGGGTCTCATGGTCTCCTAGAATGACCTGGACTCACTCTGTAGCCCAGGTGAACCTCTTACCTCAACCTTTTATCACTCATTTTACAAATGAGGAAACTGAGGTTCATCGAACCTCTCTGATTGTAGGTGACTTACCTCAGCTGACAGTCTTGAATGGGTGCTTCATCCTGGTGGGGAAAGCATAGCAGGTCTGAACAGGAAGCTTGGGTCACACCTCCACAACTCGGGGAAGGAAGTCGTCTATCTATTGGGCTTGGAGCTGGGCTCTATCACCCCAAATCCTCCCCCTGGTGACACACCTCCTTTAATAAGGCTTTACCTCCCTAAGGCCACACAACCTTCCCAAACTGCCACCAGCTGGGGACACCCAAGACTATGGGGGATACTTGCATTGAAACCATCACACTAGGGTGATCATTATATATGTGTCCAATGGATCCATGCTTGATGCATCTTGGTGTGTCCAGTGCTTCTTCCATCCCGTGGGTGTTCTTGAGCTGGAAAGAAACTTCTTAGCTGTGGTCTCCCCTCTCTCACCCTCCAGTGGATGCTCCCCAAAGGCTATGGGCATGCTTCCAGGGAGGAGATCTACCACTTCCCAGCCTCCTGAAAGCATGTCTCCCAGAGTCCAGCCTGCCAAGTCACCACCCATCAGGACCAGTGTGATGGAAATGACTCATGTTGCCTGAGGGATACAGTGGTAGGGATGCAGAAGTGTGACCAAGACCCCATCATTGGGTAGGGAAGAGCATACAGCCCCTTCATGCAGGGGCTGCCACAAAGAGGTCCCCTGCTCCACCAGGCAGAGAGACGGCCATGATATTAATAACTACGTCTGCAGTAAAATCAGGATACTCCCGGAACCCTCCCAGGGCCGAGCCCTGGCTTGGTGCTTTCTGAGTACTTAATCTCAGCTTGTCTTCACAACATCATAGGTCGCTCTGTTGACTGTTCACCTTCATTTTGGAGCTGAGGAGTGCAATGTTTAATTAACTTGCTCTGCATCACGGGCTCAGGAAGCAACAGCATTGCAGTGTGAGGGAAACCACATTTCAGAGCTTGAGCTCCCAGTGTCCTTGGGAATAATTCCTTTCTCTTAATTTTACTAAGCTATAACTGACAAGTATTGTATATTAAGTACAATAGGATGTTTACATGTATGATGAAAATGTACAACTGAACCCAGGCTAGGATGGTGTTCTACCATTGAGCAGCATTCTCAATGTGCCTTTTACTTTTTTATTGAGGCAATATCTCATAAAGTGGCCCCAGCTGGCCTTGAATTCACTCTGTAGCCCAAGCTGGCTTTGAATTTATGATCCTCCAGCCTCAGCCTCCAGAATAGCTGGGATTACAAGCCGGTGAAACAAAGCTTGGCTGAGATTGTAAAATAATAATAACAACAATAATAATTATTATTAATTTAAAATATTTTATTTAATGACATGCAAGTAGAGAGAGGTGGAGAGATGAGAGACACAGAGAGAATGGGTGCATCAGGGCCTCCAGCTGCTGCAAATGAAACTTCGGATGCATGCGCCACTTTGTGCATCTGGTTCTTGGTGGGCACTGGGGAATTAAATCCAGGTCATTAGGCTTTGCAGGCAAGTGCCTAAACCACTGAGCCATCTCTCCAGCCCCTATTATTATTATTTGAAGAGGAATTCGCCATATAACTTAGACTTGAATTTGTGGTGATCCTCCTGCCTCTGTCACCCAAGTGCGGGGGTTACAGGCATAACCCACCATGAGACTAAAAATACAACCATCATAACGTAAGCTCCCATTTTATGCACACCTGTCTTCATCAGTTCAAGTAGACAGTGTGCTACTGTGATCCCCAGAGTGTTTTCATAGCTCGACTTGTGCCCGTAGACCCACATCTCCTGTTCAGGGTCACTTGAAAGTGACCAGAAATGTCCAGCTTTGCTAGTTGGGAATCCTCCTTGGGCTGGTTCACAGAGACCCAGCTGGGATCTCGGAAGGAAACATTAACCAAGCCAACCAGTAGCCAACACCAGAACTAAGGTGGGGTAGCTTGTAAACTGTTTTCTCACCTTCTGTAGATAACTATGTGCAAACTGCTCAAATTAGAAATGCATTTCACCTCTACATTACAGTGGAATCCACAGATTTCTGAATAGAGATGATTTCAGCTCTCCTCTTGGAAATGCCTTTCAACACTACATTTCCTTTTTGCCATCAAACAATACCTGTCACTGTGGGCTTCTGTGTGTCAGATGGTGATGGGTTTATATGCATAATCTAACTCTAATCCTCACAACTAATAATGATCACAGCAGCAGCGATTACAAAACAGTGGTAAACAAAAACTCACAGGAAATAGTCACATGCCACGTATGGCACCGAATGCTTATTTATTTGTTGGAAGGGGGTTGGAGTTGAGACAAGGTCTCACATTGGAGCCAGGGCTGGCTGGCTTAGAACGCATGGCAATGTGGGTAATTCAGTGTGGCCTCTGACTTCCTGCAATCTTCTGCCCAGGAGCTGGAATGATAGGCACGGTCCCAAACTCAGCTCCTGAATGTTTGATTTATCTACACTATCTCATTTTTTTTTCTTTTGGCCATGTAGAAAAGTAATGCGTCTTCACTGATCAATGAAGTTAATTAGGAAAGTGATCCCCTCGTTTCCCCCCTTCCCTCCCCTCTCTTCTTTTCTTGAGACAGAGTCTCACTTTGTAGCCCAGGCTGGCCTGGAACTCGCTAGCTGGGCTCAAACTCAATAGTGTCCACTGAAGCACAGAAGAATCTAGAAATTTACTCAAGATCACATGCTCACACTGAAGTCCAGGGTTTTCCTAGCCATTTCTCCTTCCTTGGACTTCATGAGGTCCTCACCTTATTTAGTCTTAGAACTATGTCTTCCTAAAGACGAGTTTTTTTTTTTTAAATTGGATTTGGGGGTTGGCAGAAACAGTGGAGTCTGAGCTGCTGGCATGGTCTGTCATTTTTGGGTGTAGGCTATGGTCTGTACCAGACCCAAGGCTGCAGCTTTATCTCTGTGTGGTCATAGATTAACACAAAATGAGACTGGTGCTGACTTTCATGGACCTCAGCCTGACCTTGAACTTGTGCGGCCAAGAATGACCTTGAGCTTCTGATCCTCCAGCCTCCTGGGTTCTGAAACGGAATGCTTTCTGCATGCTAAGGCACTCTACCAACTGAGCCACGTCTCCAGCCCAGTTCTGCATCTGAAATGGCCCATGCATATGTGTTTTGCCTTCCAAACCAAACTCATTGCTTTCCCACCAAGCCTCATGTTAATAATTCATATCTTTAAAACAGTCATCTCACTGTCTACTGTCCAATTAAAGTCACACACTTAGAAAAAAAAGGCAGGAAAACCTGTGAAGGCCGGGACAAGGGTAAGGTGACTTAAGTACATTTGTTAAAGTCCTGTTCTATTTTTAATTGATTCATAATCATTGTGCATATTTATAGGGCACACTGTGACACTTTGATACATGTATGCATCGTCTAATGATCAAATCTGCTTAATTGGCATATCCATCACTTTTAAACATTTACCGTTTCTTTGTGATGGGAACATTCAGACTTCTCGTTTCTAGATTTGTGTGTGTGTGTGTGTGTGTGTGTGTGTGTGTGTGTGTGTGGATGCGCATAGGTGCACGTGGGAGTTAAAGGTTGACAATGAGCGTGTTCCTCTATCACTTTCTTCTTTATTTATTGAGTCAAGGTCCCTCATTTGAACCTGGAGTTCACCGGTTCAGTTAGTCTAGCTAGCCAGCTTGCTCTGGGCACCCCCAGCTCTGCCTCCTCCAAACTGGGGTTTACAGGTGAGCTGGCACACCTATCTGGCATTTATGTGGGTGCTGGGGATACAGACTCTGGTCCTTATGTTGATGTGGCAAGATCATTTTCCCATTGATCCATCTCCCTAGTTCCTATTTCTAGATATTTTGAGGTACATATTTCCCCTGCAAAATTTAAGGGGTACCCTTACATAAATATAAATATCATTTTTAATGCAGTATGTCTTTTTAATGCATGGTTTTAAAGACCATAAATTCATTCCAAGAATTCCATGGTGAAAAAAGTTTGCATGTTTTATTATTATTATTTTTTTTTATTGTCCATAATGAGTTACATTGTTTAGTGGGCCAACAGTGAGTTGTTATCCCCAATTCCTCATTGCCCCCCTTCCCCATCCCCAGTCAGCTGGATATCCTCCTCCGTGGGCCATCTGGATCAGTCCTTGTGGCAGGGGACCCTGGATAGCCTAGTATTCAGCCAGGTTCTCTCGACCCAAGTGTGTTGTTACTGAGGGGTGCCATGCCTCTGATAATCTCCCCCACCACAGCTCTCAAGTTTGCATGTTTAAATCAACAGAAAAGTCAGCTTGGCTGGGTATACTTTAGACAAGTTCAGGGTCACATTCCACCTTTATTTCACATTTTGATATTTTTTTTCATCGTGGATTTTTCTGCACTGATTTCGATCTGCAAAAATATACAGCATTAAAGTATTGCTTGTCTCAGAATAAAGCATTTGCTGTCCAGTGTGAGGTCAGATCCTTAGCACCCATGTAAATCCTAGGCCGACGGGACAGCCACCTGCAATCCCAGCACCTAGGAGGTGGAGACAGGGGATCCCTAGGGGCAAGCTGGCTAGCTGGACTAATCAGTGAGCTCCAGGCTCAAGGGAGAGGGTCTGCCTCAGTAACATAAAGAGAAGAGCGGTTGAGGAAGATACCAATGTCAACCTTTGACCTCCACATGCATGCTCACACCTATGTCCACATACATGTGAACATGCTCTCTCTTGCACACACTACACATTCACATCCAAAATCTTGGGGTGTCCTTGAGGTTTGATTTCAACACAAGCACCTCTCTTTTCTTCCTGCAGTGATTGTCTGATAATAACATAACTGATGTTCGCTGAGTGCTCACTGTCCAGGAACTGTACCTGTTCATATTATTTAAGAGCATTTGGGACCCTTGGAAGGTAGATGGTCACCACTAGCACAGCTGGAATGAGGTTGTCCAGTTCTAGAACATGATCTGGGGACATGATCCCCTGGCTGAAATGACTTCTAGTCCCACCTTCTGTCATGAACTCCTCCAGGTAATCTTTTCTGATTCCCCAGTGGGCACCTGTGATGCCTACCAGTGACATGTACTAATGATCTAGTTACCAGTCTTCCTCGGGAGGCTTCTTACTGCTCCCATGGCTAACCTTTCATCCAAGAATAAGTTTATGGACCTCTCTGCCGGGGCTTCCTTACCTGACTCAACCTCATTCGCTCCAGTAGACGCGTGCTCTTCAGAGACAGACCCACGGGCACCTTATCTCTTAGTAAACACAGCCTTTCCCTGGATTTACACTCATCCATCATGGCCCATTAGGCAGCAGTGGCCTGGGGACATTTTCCAGCTTGACTAATGATATTTGAAACTTGGGCAGAGAAGTGTGGGAGGCTCTGTGCCAGCTTTGACCTGCTGCTCATGGTGGGGGGAGCAGGGAGGCCCTGGTCTGCACTGATTAGGAACAACGGGGGGTTAAAGCAGCAAGCACCCACTCATGGGATTGAAGGCTAAGGATGCAGAGAGGATGTCAGAGCTGTTGCCCTAATGTGGACAAACAGTGTGGAGAAGGGCAGAGAAAAATAGAAAACTCCAAACCCCCAAATGAACTAAACTCCTGGTCTCCTTCCCAGACTCTGGGACCAGTGCCCAGGGCGTCTTGCCCTCATGAAGCATGTAATTTAGCACAATGGCTCCTGCATTGTTCACTAACATGGATCTGCAATGGGAAAGCAGTGGTAGTTCTTAGAGGTACGAGCTGCAGGGCGATCATCAGGCTCTGGTCTCTCTCTCTCTCTCTCTCTGTGTGTGTGTGTGTGTGTGTGTGTGTGTGTGCGCGCGCGCGCGCGCGCGCGTGTGTGTGTGTGTGTGTGTGTGTGTGTGTGAACAGCATGCGCAAAGTGGGGATCCAGCCCGCCCTATTTGGACTGTGCGCTGAGAACCAAGTGAGGTGATAGAGGTAACACTCACTATGATAGCACGATGTCCACCATCTACTTGAGATATCCAACAATGGGTGCCTTTCTTGTCTCCCACCCCATCACAAGCTGAGTTAAATCTCCTTCTCTGTGTCTCAAATTCTGCCTCCCCTCCCAGCTCCCCTTGCTCAGGGAATATTCACCCAATTGAGCTGCATTCTGTCACAATTACCTTCCTTCTTGTTGCTGGGATAAAGCACCTGACCAGAAGCCACTGTTGTAGTCAGCTTCCTCTGTTGCTGCACAGAAAGAACCCAAGCAAAAGCAGCTTGTGGAGGAATGGGTTTATTTGACTTACGGACTCAAGGGGAGACTCCATCCTGGCAGGGAAAACGATGGCATGAGCAGAGGGGTGGACATCACCTCTGCCACAGCACTGGAAACAGCAGCAGGAAGGTGTGCCAAACACTGGCAAGGGGAAGCTGGCTTATAACCCCCATAAGTCCGCCCCCAGCAACACAGCTCCATCGAGGTTGTAATTCTCTAACTGCCATCAGCTGAGGATTGATCATTGAGAGCACATTCATTTGTTTGTGGGGGGACACCTGGATCAAACCATGACACTGCTCATGGGAGGAAAGGGTTTATTTCAGGCCTACAGTTTTGAGGGGAAGCTTCATCAGGACAGGGAAAGCATGGCAGAGCAGAGGCTGGGCTTTACATCTTGTCATTTCAGATGGGAGGTAGCCGCAAGAGTGAGCTGGCTTTGTGCAGCCGTGGGACTGGACTTGGATGAAGGTCTATTTCTCATGCCACCTTGAACTCCGTCATTGCAAGGACTGAGTTGTTTCAGCTTCCTGGGCTCTGCAGTTCCAGTACCTGGTGATGTTGCATACCCAGTCAATGCTTGCTGAAAGGATGGGGCAGGTGAGCAGGCTTAGGTATGCGCTTACTCTGCAGTGCTAATGCCTGAAGGTGCATCTTATGCACATGGTGTCCATAGAGCCCAAACGATTTTTCAAATAGAATTATTCTCTGAAATAAATGTGCAGCACTCCCAGAAGGGCAGGAAATGCCTCACAGAGTTGAAACAGGCCTCTGGCATTGCGTCACAGGTCTCTGTACTTAGGTCAACTTTAAAATATTATGGGTCTTGGGGCTGCACAGGTGGCTCAGCAGTTAAAGGCTCTTGCAAGATTTCAAGCCTGAGTTTGACTGCCCAGCAGCCATGTTAGCTGGACAGCATCCCTGCAGTCATGGGGGGCAGAGTCAGAAGAAACTGGCTAGCTGTCCTGGCACACATGAAGCAAAGCAGAAAATCAAATAACAACAGGGAGACCCTGTCTCAAGCAGGGTGGAGGGAGAGATGAACACCTTGAGGTTTTGAGAACAAAGCCTTAGGCTTTTCTTCATCTTTCACCCCACTTATTGTAAGTTCCTATAATTGTTTCTCATTTAGGCTTTACAACAATTCTCTCAGTGTCCTGTTTTTTCCCCCACCTATCCTTCTGTACACACTGGTTATTAATTTTTTTTAAATAATGCCAAAATCATGCTCTTGTTTATAACTCATTACTTGTTGATAAAGTCTCTGTGGCTTAATTTAAATCCATTAGCTCATAGCTTTTCAGGCCCGTTTCTCCTTATTGTCTGGTTTCATGTAGTGCTAGGGATGGAACCCAGGGCTTCATGCATGCTAGGCAAGCACGGACTCGGAGCTACATGTGAAACAGTTACCTTCCTGTTGTTGGCACAAAGAACCTGACCAGAAGCAGTTCATGAGAGGAAAAAGTTTATTTCAAGCTTACAGTTTCAAGGGGAAGCTTCATCATGGAAGGGAAAGCTTGGCAGAGAAGAGACTGGGCATCACAGGTCACATAAGCTGTGTGGAGGCAACAAGGGTGACCTAGTTCTGCATTCCTGGTGGGCTGGATTAATAATTACCTCCTGATCTGTCCCCCGGGAAACACCTCCTCCAGGAAGGTTCCATCTCCCAGATTGCTGCCAACTATGGACTGTGTATTCAGAACACATGAGCCTGTGGGAAACATTTAATTCAAATCACCAAACACCCCAGTCCAGTTTTTCCTTTACTGGGGCAAAAACACTTTGCTTGGAAAAAGTTGCATGACTTTAAGCAGTCTTTATGGGTTCTGTGTTTGAAGGACACACACATGTGACATGTTTCTTCACCTGGTTCCTGGGGGTGGTGGGGGTGGAGAGGTGGGGGTAGGGAGTGGAGTTAGGGATGTGGATTTTATACTGCTCACCACATTTTGGAAGAGCCAGAGGGAAGAGCGAGGGCCTGTGGGTAAGGGCTGTGTGTGGAGATGTTAGCTCTCCTTCAGAGGAGACCCTTGGAAATTCTACAGCCTTTGGTTACTGGGTGATGCTTATGAAATCAGTCAGCTGCCATCACAGGGCACATTGAGCAGAAGCTGGCCGGTCACTGTGCGGGACAAAGTCAGAGCAATGCTGTTGTGGGCTAGAGCGGATGGATCAGGGAAGCCCGTGGGCTGAATCCAGCCTATGGACATGCTCTGGGCCTCCATGTGTTAGGAAAATCACATTACTTTCCACTAAAATATCTATGTGTTTTTCAATCCAGAACTAGCAAGTTGGGCCAGCCTGCAGGAGCTGTAATGATTCTTTGCAGTGGATACTTGATACAATCGTTTTCAATTTTATAAAAAACATAACCATAATCTTAGTGGCTGGAAACATCACAAATGTATGTTCTTACAGTTTTGTAGGTCAGGTTCTCAACTGGTCTCATTGAGCTAAAAAGCAAGGGATCAGCAGGGCTACGTTCTTTCTGCACATCGTAGGGAAGTGAATTTTCTTGCCCTTTTCAGCTTCTAGAGGCGGCCTGAGTTCCTTGGCTCCTGCCCCCCTCCTCCATGTGGAAGCCTGCAGCATAGCATGTTATGGCCTCTCTGACTGTACTATCATCAGCATGTCCCCTTCTCTGATTCTTTTATGCATCTGTGATTGTGATGGGCCCACCCGGATAACTCAGGATTGTCTCCTCAATTCAAGATCCTTACCTCTGTCCTGAGACTCCTGGTGCAGGCTTGGAATCCCAGTTGGGAGGCTGAGGCATAAGAATTGTGAGTTCAAAGCTGGCCTTTGCAAGTTCAAGGCTACGTGTATATTTTGTAAGAAGCTATCTCAAAATGAAAAGGAAAGAAAAGCCTGGGGACAGAGCTCAGTGGCAGAGTCCTTACCTAGCACGTGTGAGGTGCTAGATTCAACTCCCAGGACTGCCCAAAATAAACATAAATAAAACAATAACATAATAAAATAATAATAACAACTTACCTGGTTGAGGCTGGGGAAATGGCTAAGCTGATGAAGCACTCGCTGCTCAAGCCAGAGTTCCTGATATTGGTCCCAAAACCCTATGAACAAAGTTGGAAGCCATAGCGGGCTTGTCACCAGAGCACAATGGTGGTGAGGCAGGAAGATGCAAATCAAATAATCTCCTGGAAACCTGTGGTGAGCACCCCAAAGAACCACAGAGAAGTGCGATCCAGAGAAAGAATCCCGGCCTCAAAATGAGCTGGAAAAGTTGCTCTTTGACCTTCACACACACACACACACACACACACACACACACACACACGCACACACACATGCGCACACAGACACACTCACACATGCACACACAGACACACACACTCACACTCACTCATTTACACTCACACACACACTCAAACATACACACACTCATACACACAATACACACACACACTCACACATTCACAGACACTCACACACACTCACGGTCTTACCTTAATCACACCTCTAAAGCCCTCTTTGCATGTAAGGTACTGTGCTCACAGGGACAAAGCATGGGCACCTGAGTGTGTTATTCTGCTCACCTCACACGATGGCCCTTTGAGGTTCTAGGCAATGCTTCTGATGTATTTCCTCTTCCGGTCTCTCAACCTTAGATAATTTCACTTGTGCATCCTGAGAGACATGCCTGTCTTGCTTGGATAATTAATTTTCCTGTGATTACCCTATACTTAGACATGCATGAGATTTAGCAGATAAGGGTTAAATATACCCAGAAAACCTTTGTTGAGAAACTGGAGGCCAGGAAGAAGGGACTTTTAAAGGTTGTCTGAAAGCAAGGATTCCACTGTTGATGGAACACACTATCAATTCCAATTATGATTCAGCATGTGAATTGTTCTACAGAGGATTCAAAATATGATAACACATAAAGCAAGGCACAGCGTTCATTTCCTCCCTACTTGAGAAACTATTCCAGAACGGAGTTAGCAAGAACGTGGTGACTATAGAAATGACCTTGAATGGGCTGGAACTTACAAAAAGCTCAAATAATTTTCAAATGTCACTGCTTCAACTGGAAGCATAACAGATGTGACAAACTGACTGTGATCCATTGGGACCGAGGACCTCTTATTTAGGAGAGAGTCGCTGGTGTTCAGAAAGGTGTTTCTGTCTGTGTGTAGCCAGGAGGGCCAGGGCCCAAAGGGGACAATCTGTCGTGCTGTATGGCTGGCCAGAAAGTGCTGAGACACTCAGGGAGAGGGCATTGTGGTAACCCAGTCCTGAAAGATGCTGGTGGGCATCACCCCACCACAAACAGACACTTCTGATTCTGCAATGGAGCAGGCAGGGAGAAGAAGCCCACTCTGAGGAAATGAGTTTAAAAAACAAATCAGTCATTGGAAGATGTCACGGGGTGCTCAGAAAGTCATGTCTTCGCAGATAGCAGGAAGGACAGGAAGGAGGGAGGCTCTGGGCACCGAGGAGGCAGGTTCCTTCAGTACAAGGGCAAATCAGATCTGACCATGTCAAATGTCCCCTCTGGCATGCATCTTGGAGAATGAATCCGATTGGTTGAGCTGGTAGGGCAAATACTTTGTCTGAGAGTATGCTGACTGCCCAGCCTCTTTAGAGTCAAGGTAAACACCTTGGGAGTCAGAGAAGATGTTACGAAATATTTCAGATGGTGCCTGAGATTGGAGGTATGCTCTTTGAGTAGCCTTTCCTCTCCAAGCTGAGTTCTAATCGCCACTTGTTAATGCTGTATTCTACAGTAGTCTCCGAATATTAATAACGGTGGGAAGAATTTACTGAGAACCTGCCAAGTGCTCAGAACTGTGCTGGATGTTTTCCATATGGTAGCTTAGCTTCTTTCATGATGATTTTTTTAGGGGAAGACTTTAAATAACTTGATTGTCAACATTTTATTATAGGTATAATATACTCATTTATAATGATATTTTCCATAAAATTTATGAGGTCTTAAATGTATTAAAATGTGCTTGTCTTTAATGTATTATTTAGCTTTCGAGTATACCATAAAAATATGTGAAAACTCTATTTAGCATATGATACTTTTGAACAGGTGTTCCAGTTTATAAATACCTTCTAGACACATTATCTTATATTCATCAGTCATAAAATTCTGCAACTTTTTCTAGCATTTCTAATAGAAAGTAAAAAAATAAGTTAACACACACACATATATTTTTTCCTCTGCTGTACTGGGAATCTAGGGCCTGTGCATGCTAGGCAAGTGCTCTACCACCAAGCTCCATGTACAGCCTTAAAATATTTTAAATGACCTCTTACCTCTGGAAAAAGCTCCTAGGTCAGCATACCACAAAGATACCTGTGCAACCTTGTTTATTGCAGTATTGTTCTCAGTGGCTAAGATATGGCATCAGTCTAGGTTACTGTCGACAGATGAATGGGTAAAGAAAACGTGATCCGTGCATACAGTAGAGTTTTATTCAGCCATAAAAAATAATGAAATTATGGCATTTCTTGGAAAATGAACTCAACTGGAGATTAACATATTAAATGTTATTAAGATAAAAGATTCAGCCAGGCATGATGGTGCACACCTTTTTCCCAGCACTTGGGAGGCAGAGGTAGGAAGATCGTGGTGAATTCAAGGCCAGCCTGAGATTACATAGTGAATTCCAGGTCATCCTGGGCTAGAGTGAGAACCTACCTTGAAAAACCAAAAATCAAAAAAAAAAAAGTTTTTTTTTAAAGTAAGTTTCATTTGGGGGGTAAATTTTCTTCAGACAATTGTATTGATACATCTGGATAGAATTTGTTTGCAGTTGCAAGAAGCTCTGGGATGCCCACCACTATGTACAATGTATATATGCCAATTAAAAATGTAAAGCCCTGCTTATTTTCTTGGCCCCCGCTGCCCACCCACAGAACCCAGGAAGAGTGCTTTGATCTGGCCCCAAAGCAGGACTGCTCAACTCCAGAACAGCCCCATGTAGGAGCCACAGGTGCAATCTTTGTGTGTGATTCTGCCCCGTTTCTGCCCTCTGCTCATCTCTGCTGCACATGACCACTTCCTGTGGGGTTTGTCTCTGCTCACATGACCCAGGGGTTAAAATGATCTCTGGCTTATCTCTTTGCAGAAAAGATCAGGTTTGCAGTCTTGTTTATTTCAGGGAGGATGCTGAGGGGATTAGCAGAAATTGTATCTTGCAAGTCATGTTTATATCAGTGAACCCAGTGAAAGTGAAAGATACCCATAGTACAGATATGCCCAGGTACACAGGTGCATCTGGGTGCTCAGGTGAGCTGAGAGCCCAGGTGAGCCCTGGCACAAACTCCATTGCAACCCATGCTGCTCACATCCTCCTCGCTATCTCTGCCTCTCCTGACCTGGTTCTAGGGGTTGAACTGAGTGTCAAATGAAAGACCCGTGTGGATTTGAGCCAAGTGCCCTTCTGTAATAGGCCTGTCACCTGACTGCTCTTGGATTCTCCGAAAGCCCACCTCCACTTACCCATTCCTCCCTCTATCCTCCCTCCACCTGCCATGGTCTGCGGGCTAATTCTGTTATGTTACTGTGAGTATATATTTTATAATATTCATTGGTTTTGAATAGGCAAGAGAAGCATTTGATCAGCAAAAATCAGTCAGCATATCCTGTGCCCCACAAGCATTTCTCCTACTAATCTTCCTTCCTGTTTCTTTGTGTGCGTGTTGTGTTTGCGTTTTTGTGTGGCACACATGTGTGTAGAGGTCAGAGGACAACCTTGAGTATCATCCTCAGGGGTGCCCTCCACCTCTTCTTGAGACAGGGTCTCTGATTGGCCCAGAGCTAGAGTGGCTCACTTGTCTCCGCTTCCCTACTGCTGGGATTAGAGGCGTGGGCCACCACGCCTGGCATTTTCCTGTGGTGTTGGGGGTTGTCCTCAGCTCCTCAGGTTATAAGGCATTTTCTCCTGTGCTATCTCCCCGGCCTCTCTTTCTATTTTTGTTCATCATATTTTTCTTTTTCTTTTAATTTAGAGAGATTTTAATGGGTGCATTCTCTCTCTTTTTTTTAATTGTCCATAATGAGTTACAACATTCAGTGGGCAAACAATGAGTTGTTATCCCCAATTCCCTGCTGTCCTCCCCTCCCCAATCTGCTGGATAACCTCCTCCATGGGTCGTCTGGATCAGTCCTTGTGACAAGGACCATGGATAGCCTAGTATTCAGCCAGGTTCTCCTGGCCATGGGTGTGTATTAGGTTAGATCTTATGAAAGCCCTGATGGACACCTAGGCTGTTCCCAACCTCTTGCCATCACAGACACAAATGCCCTGAAGATCCTTGCTCACAAGTATCTCCCAAGTGAGGGACTGCTGGGCCTGAGTCTGTGTTGCTAATTTTCAGTAGACATTGCCTAATTGTTTTCTTGTATGCTCGGGGAGGGGTCATCCTTCACACGAGTTGCCTCTTCGTTCTTTTGGTTGCTACTGAGAGAAACAACTCACTCACGTTCCTGGAATCCGCAACAGGCTGGTGGGGAGTGACCACCCACTGTTCGTGTTTCTTGAAGTTTCTCTGGCAGCCCCCTGGGGTCGGCAGCAGTCCATTCCTTGCGCACTAACCTGTTTACATCTGTACGAGAAGATGGATTTCTCGGCGTGACACAAGCAAATTAGTTTTGCTGTTGGAAGCCACTGTTGGATGCTAGTTTGTGCACAGCTGCTGCTCAGACATGAGACGTCAAAACACGCAGGACGGGCACTGCTGCGAAATCGCTGTCTCTCTTAGAGCCATCAAGGCACAAGATGGCAGGTCATTTCTTTTGTCTTCCATTTCCACTTTCCCTCATGGAGTGACCCTCACTCTCACCCCCAACATGTTCAAGTTCATGGGTCACCTTCTGGATGCCATGTGCTTCCTGTCAGAAATCTAATCTAATTGTCAATCTGGGTATCTATTATCTGTCATCTAATTCATCATCTATCATTTGTCTGTCAAATCTGTTATGTATGTATGCATGCATGTATGTATCTATTATCTATCTATCATCTATCTATCAATCATCTATCTATGTACCATCTATGTATTATTTATCTATCTATCTATCATCTATCTATCTATCATCTATCTATCTATCTATCTATCTATCTATCTATCTATCTATCATCTATCATCATCTCCCATGTATCACAGTGCTGGGGATAAAACCTACAGTCTTGTACAGAAAAGGCAAACACTCTACCACTGAACTATATTCTTGGCCCTCTTTTGACTTTTCAGTTTGAGAAAGAGTCTTGCTAAGTTGCCCAGGCTGGCCTTGTACTCACTCTAGTCCTGGCATACCTTGAACTTGCCACCCTTCTGCCTCAGCCTCCTGAGTGGGTGGGAAGGCAAGCCTGGCTTTCACTTTTTTTAAGAGACTGAAAATAAGATTCGTAACCATATCCTGTCAAAGATGTCGCCGAGGCTGAGAAAGGCTGAATGACTTGCCAGAGTGGACTTCCACAAACGTTAGTAAGAACCATCCACTTACCACGTCAGACGGTGCGCTGCAGAGCCCTCCATGTTCTTAGAACCAGTCTCTTCCTTCCACAGCTCCAATGGGAATTGGCTACAGGTTGAAATAACAGTATCTGGTTTACAGAGCTTTGAGTTAATGTCTGCATTTAAAAAGCAGGGGCTAGATTGTGAGAGCCGTGGTGGGGGAGACTGTCCAGAGGCATGGCACCCCTCAGTAACAACACACTTGGACCAGGAGAACTGGGCTGAGTACTAGGATATCCAGGATCCCTTGCCACAAGGACTAATACAGACAGCCCACGGAGGAGGATATACAATTGATCAGGGATGGGGAGGGGGGGGAATTGGGGAATTCGGGATAACAACACATTGTTTGCCCACTAAATAATGTAACTCATTATGGACAATAAATATATAGTTTTAAAAAAAGCAGGGGCTATTTATTACATGAAATTCTAGTTTTTCTTTTACTTCTTTTGAAAATCAAAAATCTCTAGTAGCCCTGTTTCTTGAACTGCCAAAAATCAAATCTGCTCGGGTGTGGCACCTTCTCCTGACATCTGCAGCGTTACCTGTTGTGAGCTTGTCGCTTGCTCATGCTACATACTAGGCTACATTTGGTTTTGTGACTTTCACTGGAATCCCAGATCTATTTTTCCTTTAGAGTGGGAAGTATCAGATAAAGTGAGATATCAGTGAGTGAATAATAGAAGTGACATATCCATGTTTGTTAATTCATGTAATTTCTCGGGCTCACCCATACAAAGAGAAGATGGCTGAGGTAGAGCAACTGACGAAACATTTAAAACTGCATTGGCTCAAAATATGAGTAGCTTTTTTATATCTAAATTTTCCTCGCCACTTTGTGTGCCAATATTTATTTAAAATAAATGCAGGCAAAAAAGGTATTTTTTTTGCCTGTATCTTGAAATGGTTACATTAAATGATGCATGTTTCTGGGTGTAATATTGGTGTGCGTGCACGCGCGCATGTGTGTGTGTGTGTGTGTGTGTGTGTGTGTGTGAAGATCAGAGTCACACACCACCTTATTTTTCTCTTTTGCTGAGCCTAGAACTCACTCATTCACTTAGACGAGCCAGCCAGCAAGCCCTAGGGACCCTCTTGTCTCCATCCCCCAGAACTGGGATTAAAGGGTTGCATTGCCATGCCCAGTTTTTCCACTGGAGATTAGACCTTGGGTCCGCATGCTTACACAGGGAGCACCTAACCCCAGCCCCTGGATGTAACATTGTTAATGGTTGTTGTCACTGATTCATGTTTGTGACCCACATTTATAGCAGTGCCAGCTGTAATCCAGTGTCAGAACTGTGACAGATTCAGAGAAACACAGTCTGTAGTCATGAAAATCCCATTTCTCTCCTATCTTCGCCTGTCTTTCCAATAGTATACACTTTATATGCACTTTAAGCAACAATTCTTTTTTGTGCATGTGTGTTTGTATGTGTGTGTGTGTGTGCATGGAGAGGTCAGAGGTCAACAGCAGATATCTTCTTCAGTTGGTCTCCACTTTATTTTGTTAATATTTTATTTACTTATTTATTTGAGAGAAAGAGTCAGAGAGAGAGACAGAGAGAGAGAGAGAGAGAGACAGAGAGAGAGAGAGAGAGAGAGAGAGAGAGAGAGAGAGAGAGAGAGAGAATAGGTGTGCCAGGGCCTCCAGCCATTGCAAATGAACTCCAGACACATGCGCCACCTTGTGCATCTGGTTTTATGTGGGTACTGGGGAATTGAACTCTAGTCCTTCTGCTTTGCAGGTAAATGCCTTAACCACTAAGCTATCTCTTCAGCCCTCCACTTCATTTTTTGAGACAGAATTTCACTGAACCTACAGCTCACCAATTTGGCTAGGCTAGCTAGTCTAGCCAGGTCTCCACCTTCCAGAGTTCAGGTCCTCACGCTGTATGGAAAGCACTTTACTCATTGAGACATCTCACTAGTCCCTAAGTAACAATTCTTAACATTGCCTTTTCTTTGTATTTCTTCCCTGCCTCATGTAAGAGGCTGTGTTACAGAGCCCCTGGGTATCCATGTTTTAATACCCATACTCTCTGAAGTGTTACCTTACACGGCAGAGACTTTTCAGATGTGATTAAGGTAAGGACTTGGGATTAAGAGTACCTGGGATCATTCAGGTGGCCCCTATGCTATAATCACAGATATCCTTATAAGAGGAGGGGATGGAGGGAGAGTCTAATGCAGGAAGAGAAGACAAGTGCTATGCTATCGAGGTGAAATGCTATGCTTGTTTGGAAGAGAGAAGGGACTATGAGCTGAGGAAGATCACTGCTCTAAGAGATGGAAATAGGGACCGTAGGCAGAGCACAACACTCTAAATCCAGTCCTGTGCAATGGATCTAGGGTTTCCAGAAGTTAGAACCGCAAGAGAATAAATGTATGTTGTTTTAAGCCTCTAAGTTTCTGGCAATTTGTTACAGCAGCCATGAAGAACTAATATATCTCCCAAACTGTCTCCTTCTCAATCTTTCTCTGAATCTCATTCAGTTTCCTTTGCTTCCCTCTTAGGGGAAAGATGAGGGAATCAGCACAGTAAACCACTTCATTCCCCATCCTCAGGAGGGACAGAGAAAAATAGAGCAGATAAAACAATGTAGAGGCCCGATCATGTGATCCATCACCCACAGGTGCACCCAGTCAGTGGGATCTGCAAGCCTATGGAGCCCATGGTTTTTCTCAACCACATCTCCCTTTGCCCCCCTTCAGTGCTTTTGTTCTCGTGACTTCCTCGCCTCGTAAGCCCTAAACCATTTCCTAGACTCTGCTCTGACATGGCCCAGCTAGACTAACTACTTGCAGCTTTGTCTCTATGGGCGTTTACTCATTCTCATGGCATCGGTATCAAGTGGGAGTCTCATCTCCAAGGCAACCAGAAGTGGGAGCGCGCACAATTTCAGCCTTGTCCAAGAACTCAGATCAACTTGGTATACTCTCACTGTGTCCTTGGTTTTCCTTAGCCAAAAATAGTGCCAATGATCCTCTGGTCATGCCTGTTCATTTTTGTTTCTCTTTTGTCATATTTTAGAAGGTGTACACATTTGTTCCTGGTTCACTGACATGAGTCTCTTAATTTTCCCCTGGCTGATTCTTATATCTCTTCCTTTTCCTATGTAGGTTTCTTATAGAACTCCGTCTATGGTAATTACAGCCTTCGCCACTTTCCTCATGGATTTTATTACCCCTTTATCACCTCCTTCAATGCCTCCCCCATTGAAACTGGAATCTAGGATTTCTGTTTCTGCCCTCCATCTGGGCTGGATACCTCAAAAATGGATGAAGGATCATAATTCCCCATATAGAAAGACATATGGAGGCCTCCAAAAAATATAATTCTAATTTTATATATCATTATAATCTCCTTCCCCTGAAGCATGCGTCAAACGCTGATGTGAGTCCGAATGCCTCTAATGACCAGTCACGTGTACGTAGTGGTAATAGCTAATCTTTTATATTGGTTAATGTTTAAAGGTTTATTCTGTTAAAACGCTGATGGATTTTGACTGATGAATAAGGTTCCTATAAGAATATTACCCTCCTTCTAGAGTTCACAGCATTGCTGCCCATTGAATGACTATAATATGACCCTAAATATGAATGAGTTGATAACTTTCAGTCTGGCAAGATTTCTCACAGAACTCTGATTTACTGTGAAATATGAAAATATCTGTCAACATCATACAACATACCTATGTTGAGGAGTTTTTGTACCCTGGGATGAAATGGCCCTGATTGGCTCATCTCAGGCTTCTTTGAACACTCTTTACTCTGTACATTTTTTTAAACCTGCCTGATTTCTGTAGGCAACTAAATTTCCAACTTCTCTCATGGGGTGCCATATTTTCACAAGAAAGGCACAGGTAGAAGTTATATTGACTGTCTCCCTCACCAGCCCACCCTCCTGATCCGGGAATGCCCTTTTTCTACATCTTGAAGTGGGTCATTCAGCCACCGAGATGAAGTTTGCCTGCCTTCCTACGCAGCCATATCTTCTATAACTTTCTCTAAGAGAAAGTTCTTCCAAGAATTGAAATAGCATTTTAATCTTTTAAGTTCTCCTACTCCTTGGTTGGAAAACTACTGGTGGGACATCTGTCTAGATCATTCTACCCCTCCAAGTTTGATTTGCACCGCATTGCCAAGGGCCGGGGCCCACCTGCCTTCTTCTCCTGTTCTTCTGTGCCATTCCAATCTCTGTTTTAATGTATGCTGTTGTTATATGACAGGTTTCCTCCACATTGGAAGGTATAAACTATTGCCAATTTTATCAAAAGCAGCTGGTCAATGCACCAGAGAAGGTGTGAGGAGGGTCTTCAGACCCCCACCTGAGATTTAGGTGCCCCTGCGCCAGCTGTGTACAATAACACACAAGACATTGTGACCTCAGGGGGGAGATCGGTTACATAGAGAGGAAAAGACCTAGGAACAATGAGCTCCTTCTAAGGTGGTTTCTTTGGGGTCTCATGCTCTGTAAGTAAGCCCTCACCATAAAGCTGAGTGAGGAGCATCCGCAGGGGTAACACTGATGTAGAGAGGTAACCCCGTTCTAGAGAACCTCACTGAGGTGCTGCTTTGGAGGTTCCACATTCCCATGAACAACCCCTCCTTGTGCTCTGTAAGTGACCCCCCCAACAAACTCATTGGTTCACTGAACTGGTATTGATATAATCATACTTTGGTCTGCCACCTGAGTTCTATTTGGGGTGAAGATGTGTGTTTGCTTCTCCCCAGGGGGAAAGTTTCCCATGACAGATGCTCTCTGAGCAATTTCTCAAGTCTTACTGGATAAGACGGGAATGATAATGAAAATGGAATTAGTGAAAATATTAATGTTTTTAAACTGGAAAACTGCAATCAAGGTAAATGATTAGACGTCTAGCAAACATCAGTGCATATAGTCCTACAGGCAGAGGCTTAGTCAATGCCCACAGGCTGACGTGATGGCTCGGTCAGTAAGGAGCTTGCTGTGCAAGAGTGAGGAGCTGAAATGGGACCCCCATGTACATGCTGGGTGCTGGCAGCCTGCCTGTAATCCCAAAGCTATGAAGGTGGAGACAGGAGACCCCTGGGGCAAGCTGGCTATCCAGATTAGCTGCATCAGTGAGCTCTGAGTTCAAGAGACCATGCTCTAGTAAATAAAATGAACAGTTATCCAGAAAGATGCTTGATCTCAACCTTTGGCCTCCACACAAATGTACACACACATGCACATCACACACACACACACACACACACACACGACTGAACTGAGGTTCAGAGAAGTTAAGTATATTATCAAAGCCCATTATAGTGAATACTGTTTTTGTCTCACAAAACTCACTCCTTTGGCAACTGTCTTGGTTTTCCTTTGGCTATCAATCATACTCCATCGATGTATGTCTTTTTGGGAAGCAGGCGCAAGCCAATTGGTACAATCCCCATTCACTGGCTACAATCTTGGTTCTCTGATCTTTATGAGTGGAAAATAAGGATGAAGAAGTCGGAGACTTGGTCGGACTTCTGAGAACCTGTTCTAACTACCCAGGCCATGAAAGAAGCTTCTAGACCCAGCACTCGGGAGGCAGAGGTAGGAGGATTGCCATGAGTTCAAGGCCACCCTGAGACTACATAGTGAATTCCAGGTCAGCCTGGACTAGAGCGAGACCCTACCTTTAAAAACCAAAAATAAATAAATAAATAAAAACATATATTAAAAAAAGAAGCTTCTAGAATGGTTGGCACACTCCTGTCTTCTGTCATGAGTTACCAGGATGGCTTCAACTGGATGAACTCAGATTTAGAAAGGATGGACGCCAGAGAGCACTGACTGATTACTGACTCAATCCTGAGATTGTCATTCCAGCCAGATGAGCTCATGGGCTTCTTTTATTCTATTATTTCAGATAGTTTAATTTCTCAATCATTTGCAATTCTAACTGAAGGATGCTCCCGACTAGTGAATAATAGAACTGTAATTCCCATTCAGACCTCATGGGTAAGAAAATGTATACTATGTCTACTTTCCTAGACTTGGCTTGGATCAACTTTCTTTGGGTAGACTCCTAAGACACCAGAGCTGGAAGAGACCCATGAGATTGGTCATCCAGCCTCTTGTGTTACAGGCAAGGAAACAGAGGTCAGGAAGGGAAAATAAACTCCTCTGAGTCAATTCAATTTCAAGATGGCTTTGGATTTCTTCCCTCACACCATAGCACTTTTGCTAAAGGCTCCTTGTTATTTTTCTGCGTCATGCCGTGTGAATGTATTTTTCTGAGGTCTGCAGTGTCACAGCCTGAAAATCATTGATCTAGTAGGTGGTCAGATTCCTGGGGCAGCAGGAGTTCACGTGTGACGTTTGCCCAGTGGGTTTTTTTTTCAGCAGCAGAGATCAGGAACAAATCAATGAAGCTAAGAAGCTAATGATCCCTTGTTATGTCATTTTCTAGACAGAGAGAAGGGAGGGCAGGGAAAGGGGAAAGTGAAGAGAGACACAGGTAGAAGAGAAAGGTGTTGGGAAGTCTTTGCCTTCCTTCTCCTCACACAGTGAAATCTATGTGGATCCCGCAGGCCCCAATCCCTTTCCTTCACCGGTCTATGCCAATGTCTCCTCAAGGAGTTAAGGGCCCTTTAAGGCTTCAGAACATAACTCAGTACTTCTAACAAGTGCCCATTGTGGGGGAAAAAAGAGCCATATCAAGTAATTTTGGAGGAATTTCAAAGAGTTAAGAGATTGAAGTTTTACCTTTCCTCTTGAAAGCTGAGTCAGAAGGAGAACGAGCTTTTTCTGTGGCTGTGGAGTTACACAGAACCCCCCCCCCCAATCCTGCAAGTGCTCTTCCTGTGTGCTAGGCAGAATGGCTCCCAGGGGTCCCCTTCCTAATCATTAGCACCTGCCACATCACCTGACCTGGCAAAAGGGGCTTTGCCACTGTGATTAAGAATATGACAAGGAAATTCTACCCTGGATTACTAGGATGGTTCACTGTAATCCAAAGGGCCCTTCTAGGCAAAGAAAGAAACCGGGCTATGGGGGGGGGGGCAGTCAGGAAATGTGAAGAGACAAGCCAAAGTAGGCAAGCTATGGTTGCTGGCATGGAAACATGACCCTAGGAATGTGAGAAAGCTCTAGAAACTAAAAGGACAAAACAGTGGTCTCTCCTCTGGAGCCCCCGGAAGGACAGAGTCCTGCTGACACCTGATGGCTGCCCAGTGTTTTAGGGTAATAAATGTGCATTTTAAGCCACTGTGCTTCTGCTAATTTGTTACAGCAGCCAGCAGATAGTAACTGACTAAGTGTGAGGACCCATGTTCCACGTTTTACACACAGTGTGTGGTCTGAATGCAAAATTCCCCATCAGCTCATGTGTTTGAACACTTGGTTCCCAGCTGGTGGTGCTGTTTGGGAAGGTAGAGGAAACTTTAGGAGGCGTAGCTTTGCTGGAGGGCATGGGTCTCTGGGGCCAGGCCTTGAGGTTTTCTATCCTGACCCCAATTCCAGTTTGTCCTCTTCCTGATTCTGGGGAGATCTGACCAGCTCTGCATCTGCCTCTGCCATCATACCCTCCTGCTGCGATGAACTCTGCCCTCTGGAAGTGTAAGCCCAAATAACCTCTTTCCTTCTGTAAGTTTCTTCTGGTCAAGTGTTTGCTTACAGCAATGGAAAGGTAATCGATACACGTACCTTGCTTGATTGTGATTAACCCTTTATTTGTTCTGAGAGGTCAGTTACTAGGTCCTAGGGCACTGGATTAGCCAAGCTTTTGAAGCAGGGTTTGAACTCAGGCAGTCTGGTGTCAGAATCTGGTCCCTTCCTATGTTCCTAATAGAGCTAGGGACTCTTGGACACCAAAACAACCCTCTTGGCCCAGAGATTGCCAAGGAAACTGCTTATGCATAAAGCTCCGTGCTGTTCTGGGGGAAATACTGCATCGGCATACTGAGGATGGTGCTACATGGGAACTTCTGATTAAGCTTCAGTGCTCCTGTTGGCTTGGATCCCACCAAAGGGATCGTTATGCTAAACCCATCCCTACCCCAGCATATGTGTGTGCCATATGCCACCCAGGAAGTCAGTCATGGACAACTGGAAGGAGGAAGCTATGTATATAACAGGAAATGACACATCACCTGATCATCTCTGCAGGGAGGAAGGAAGAGGCAGGATAGGGTGGTATTGTCAAAAGAGTCCAGAGAGGACTGTACTTCCATTCTCTGGAGAAAGACATATTGAGAGCTTTTAGGGGCAAGGAAGGAAGGAGACCTGTACACAGAAATAAGGGGCAAATGGACTATAAACGATAATTTAAAAGCAAGTACTATTTTTCAGGGTAATTTGACGGTCCTTACACAACCTAAAAAGAGCATTGACTCTGTGATCTGTTTTACTTTTTTGTTTTATTATTGTGGTAAAATATCCATGACAAAGTTGACCATTTTAAAGAGTGCAGTCCAGGGGCATGAGGCACATTGAGAAGCGTGTGTGTACATATTCAACTAGTTGCAGAATGTTCTGTCACTGCCCTTGAAATCCATAGGCCGTGCTCCCTCCTCCCTCCCACCTGCATTTTGTCCCCGTGTGTTTGCACATGTATGGTATTTTATATCAATGCAATCATGTTATGGTATCACAATAATCATGTCATAGTAATGCGTCTGGTTCTTTCACTCAGCGTAGTGTGTTCATGTGTTGTCTACTTGTAGCATGTAGAAATAACCACAATTAGATATGAATGAAATACCAATTCTAGCACTATGGCTAAACCCGGGCACATCATTAGAAAATATTTATTATGTATATTCTTTGTACAAAGTGATGGTGATGGATTTTAGTATCAGTTACTTTCTAGTTGCTGGCACAAAATACCTGACCAGAAGCAGCTTAGGGAAGGAAAGAGTTTATTTCTGATTGCAATGCAGGTGGTAGAGTCCATAATGGTGGGGGAAACAAGGCAGGAGTGGAAAGTCAGTATTATTACATCATCACATCAGCAGGGAGAAAGTAGAGAAAGATGAATGCAACTGGACCAGGGCTGTACCTTGAGGCTTGTTTCCCCCACCCCTGGTGACACACTTCCTTCAGCAAGGTTCCAGCTCTCAAAGATTCCACAACCTTCCAGTACAGCATCACAGCTTGGGACCACATTTTCACACGCATGAGTCTATGGGGACATTTTACATCCAAACCACCACAATTTCATAAGGATATTTTTGCTCAAGTATATTGACTGTATTCACTCTCCATTATCCTCTCCTGTCCCTCTCTCCTCTCATTCCCCCTTCTCTTTTTCTTCTTTTTTTTCCCCCAAACACTCCTTAGATCCCACATACAATAGAAAATATGCAATATCCATTTTCTGGGTCTGGCTTATTTTGCTTAATATGATGACCTTGAGTTCCATCCATTTTCCAGCAAATGACATAATTTCATTCATGCATGGCTGAGCAGAACTCGATTGTGCATACAGACTACATTTTCTTTTTCTATTCATCCTTTGATGAATCTCTTGGTTGATTTCATATATTGGCTCCAATGGATGGACAGGTGTGGGGCACGCCTTTGCTACAGGGAAAGAAAGTCATCTTATAGAATGAGGCAGAGCCTTGTCCTGAAGTAGAGAAGTCTGGAAACAGTAGGAGAATTAAAAGCATGCCCTACCACTTATGTTGGCATGTGTGCATTGGCTGGTGCACTCCCATTCATCAATAGGCACGTCCCTGCACAGGTAAAGGCTCGGTGGATGCAGGGCAGATACATAGCACAGAGTGAGTACTGCAGGGGATAACCTGTCATTAGGTCATTAGGTTCAATCGACCCTTAGATATTCTCCTTATTTGGATCTTTTTTTTTAATTGTCCATAATGAGTTTATTGTTTAGTGGGCCAACAATGAGTTGTTATCCCTAATTCCTCATTGCCCCCCCTCCCCCTCCCCAGTCAGCTGGATATCCTCCTCCTTGGGCTATCTGGATCAGTCTTTGTGGTAGGGGACCATGGATAGCCTTGTATTCAGCCGGGTTCTCCTGACCCAAGTGTGTTGTTACTGAGGGGTGCCATGCCTCTGATAACCTCCCCCACCACGGCTCTCACAATCTTTCCGCTCCCTCTTCCGCTCAGTTCCCTGAGTCGTGGTGGGTGAGTATTAAGGCTGCTTTAATGTTGTGAGCTTAGGGGTTTATTTGGATCTTGTTTATGTGTATAGATGTGTGTTCATGCATATGTAGGTGTGTGTGTATGTATGTAGATGCACATTTATACCAGAGATGAAGCTCAGGTATCATTTCTTCAGGAACCATGCACCTTTAAAATGTTTTATTTATTTTTTGACAATTCTATACATGTATGTAATGTATTTTGATCATCTTCACCCCCAAGCCCATCCCTAAGACTCTCTCATTGGCCTGGAACTAACCAAGTAGGCTAAAGTGCTGGCCAGAAAGCTTGAGGATATGCTTGTTGTCTTCCTGTCCCCATGTTGGGATGACATGTGTGCCACCATGCCTGGCTTTGTTCCATGGGCTCTGCAGAGTAAACTCAGGAAAGCACCTAGCTAACTGAGCATCTGCCCAGCCCGTGATCTGTGTTTGTTAAGGATGAATGCACTCATCTCTTGAATGTGCCCACATAAATGGAACAAACAGAACACACTGAAAGAAAACTAAAGGAGGAGTGGAAGACAGAGAGAAAGACACCAGTGATGCGGAGAAAGCACAGAGGTATAAAGGGAGAGATCTCTTGGAGAAAGTTTTGGGGGAAAGTATCAGCACACCATGTCGTGCAGAACACTTCTGCTTGCCTTTCCCCCTTGTGATGAACCAACTAAACATAGTGTCGTCGTTAGTGCTGGGGTCATTGATTCTTTCCAGGGTGAAGGAGTCCAGAGGCCAGCTCAGGAGGAAGCGGCTGTCGTGAGCCTTGCTGGGCAGTTGGTGTTTTGCTTTCAGAGAGTCTCCTAAGCTTAATCGAGCGATTCTTTCCGTGTTGTCAGGATGATAAATTTTCAGGTGGAGATGGTGATAAAACAAAGTTGTGGTGTGCGTCAAGGAAGTGCATAGATTAAAGAATTGTGTGAGATTGGTGTTTTTCATTGGAGTTTTACTCAGCCACAAAGAAGAATGCAATTATGTCATTTGCAGGAAAATGGATGGAACTGGAGATTATCGTGGCAAATGAACTGAGTCTCAGAAAGACAAATATTGTGTGTTTTTTCCATATGTGGAATTTTGATTTTAAAAATATACATATAGGAGCTGGAGAGATGGCTTAGTGGTTGAGGTGTTTGCCTGCAAAGCAGAAGGACCCAAGTTTAATCCCCCAGGATCCACGTAAAGCCAGATGCACAAGGTGATGCATGTGTCTGGAGTTTGTTTGCAATGGCTGGAGGCCCTAGGCACCCATTCTCTCTCTGTCTTTCTGTCTGCCTCTCTCTCTCCCCCAAATAAGTAAATAAATATATTTTGTTTAAAGATGGAAGCTGTGAAGGGCTTCTGTGATTCCAGTGTACTGAGGGCAAGATGGGTGGCAGAGACAGGAGAATTTTCTGGAAACTCAGAGAGAGAGAGAGAGAGAGAGAGAGAGAGAGAGAGAGAGAGAGAGAGAGAGAGAGAGAGAGAGAGAGAGAGGAGAGACTGCCTCAAATGAGGTGGAAAGATGGGGACCAACCTGAAAAGTTGTTCTCTGACCCCCACATGCACGCACCTCCACTCCTCTATACACACATGCATATATATATATATATATATATATATATATGATGTGATAATTGAAGTGGACTATTTGGGAGGAAGGGCACCGCAGGAGAATAGAGGGAGGTAATGGGGTGAATATGATTAGAACACATCATGTGTGTATGTGTGTGTGTTTGTGTGTGTATGAAAATGTCATAGTGAAACCTGTCATTCTATATGTAATAGGAAAGGACGGTAGATTGACATTTTCACTCGGACTTCTAGCTATTAATACTGTGTGTGAGTGATCGAGAACCAGCAACCACACCACCCGTGGCCAGCGAGGAATCAGTTGATCAAGGAAAAGCTTTCATCTAGATTCTGGTCACCTTGTCAAGGATTCCAAGTTCTTGTTTGAGACCCACATCCTCATTCATTCATTCATTCATTCATTCATTCTCAGAGTTACTTGAGAGGTTTGTTTGCATCAAGATGCTATGGGGTTCAAAAAAAAAAAAAAGAAGAAGCCATGGCCTATTCTCACAGATGGGACTTCCTGTGTGTTTGGAGAGACAGATACCCAGTAACATCAGTGACAGCCACACAGTTCTGTACATATGACCACACATCCTCACAAGGGAAATTCGGTGTAGACAAATGGAGTTGGAGCATTAATTACAGGTGAGGTGTGCCCACCACAAGCTACTCAGGGACATACTTGGGAGGAGATGTCTGACTAGAATTCTGCACTCTGGCCTCAGGCAATTAATTATCTCTTTTAGTGGCTAAGGAAGTGGGTAGGAGCAGGCTTTTCAGGGTTCTGGTTGCATTAAGCAGGATTTGGTTTCTGGGCAGGTGGGAGCCTGAAAGAACCTCAGGGAGCTTAAGGAGCATGCGCTCTAGTGAGCCAGTGGAGTTAATTCATTTCCCAAGGTGCATCCGATTAGAGGAGGTGGGGTTTTGCTCCTTCCCATGACAGGACACGATGCACATGGAGGTGCTGGATGGAGATGAGTCAACTCTCTGCATAACTCTTCCTTCGGCCACCTTGCTTTCTCCCTTTCTGGCATCCACATCTTCCTTCTTAACTTTATCTCCAAAACGTGTTCCTCTTCCATTTCCTTGTCTTTGTGAACCTTCTTCCCTTTCTCTATTTCCTTTTTTCTCTTCTTTCCTGTTCTCTTTCCATTCAGATCTTTTTTTTAACACACCAGCAAAAACATATACTTTATTTTAAAATTAAATATATAATACATTCAACACAGCTTTTGTGGCATGCCTACCATACAGAAGCTAATATGTAGACAGAGTGAACCAGTGTCTGTGACTTCCTACTATTTTTTCTTCTTGCCTACACTTCATGCCGTACTTTTTGTCTTCTAAGAGAAAACTAATATCTCATTGTGGTTTTAGTTAGCATTTTCTTAATCTCTCATGAAACAGAGAACTCTTTTTTGTGACTCTTCTATTTAGTGACCTATTTGTGATTTTTCATTTCTGTCTTGGGTTGATTGACTGTGACTTATTCTTCTGTTTTTAAGGCTTTGGTATGCCAACTTTTGGTTGGTTATATATTTGTAAGTATTTTTGTCCTTGTTTGTGGTTCATCTTTCCACTTCTGATAGTACTTCTTAGTCATTAGGGGTTTTTCATTTTATTGGAATAATATTCATTCATTTTACTTTTCTAAAACATGTCTTTTGGTATCTCTCTTTTTCCTTTCAGTTCTTGCTCTTTTCCTCCTATTTTCTTTCTACCTTGGTCTGTTGTTTTAATCTCTTTTCTCATCTTATTCAACATGTGTTTAGTTTGCTATTAAAATTACCTACTTGGGGGCTGGAGAGAGCCCATTGGGTAAAGGCACTTGCTTGCAAAACCTGCTGGACTGAGTTCAGTTCTCCAGTCACCCATGTAAAGCCTAACAAAAAAGTTGTACAAGTGTTGACATTCTTTCAGCAGTGACAAGAGACCCTGGCACACATGCAAATGAATAAATAATAACTTAAAATGTACTTATTGTGAGCTGGGAATCTGGCTTAGACCTAAAAGACTCTCGTTTACAAAACTTTCCAAAATACCCACCTAAGCTGGATGCAAAAAATGGGACCCAAGTATTTGGTGCTTGCTCTTTGTTGCTGGACATGGTAGCTCCCGTCTTTCAACCCAGCACTCTGGGGGCAGAGGTAGGATTGCTGTGAGTTTGAGGTCAACCTGGGCTACAGAGTGAGTTTCTGGTTAGCCTGGGTTACAGTGAGATCCTGGTCAGCTCCTGGTCAGCCTGGGCTAGAGTGGGTTCCTGGTCAGCCTGGGCTGCAGTGAGATCCTGGTCAGCTCCTGATCAGCCTGAGTGAGTATGTAAAACAATAACACCTCATCTTTGTTTTATCCCCCACTTTTCCTGCCGTCCTGGTCTCTGGTACTACTATTGTTTCCTTTATCTGTCATCTCTCCACAGGGCTCCCCAGTCTTCACCTGGCCAGTTACTTCTTTTCATTCTGGTCTTAGTTCAAACGCCGTATCTCAGGGTCTCCATCTCTAGCTTTTCTCCTTTAATTTTCCTGTTTGTAATGTGTGTGTGCATGTGTGTGCATGATCATATGTGTGTGTGAAAGTGTGTATGCATAACTATGGGTGTTCATGTGGAGACCAGATGATAACGTAGGGTGTCATTCCTTTGGTATGCTGATCAAATCTTTTGAGACAGTCTCTCATTTGCCTGAAGCTCACCAGTTAGACTAGCCTAACTAGCCAGTGAGCCCAGGAGTCTGTGTGTCTCTGCCTGCTCAGTACTGGGATTACAGGCACATGCCACCATGCTATTTCACATGGGTTCTGGGGATCAAGCTCAGGTCCTCACACTTGCAAGGAAAGCACTTTACCATCTGAGCCACCTCCCTGGTCCCAGGGTTGCTTTCCTTATCCTTTCTCTCTTGCAGTACTGTTTAATGTGTGTGTGTGTGTGTGTGTGTGTGTGTGTGTGTGTGTGTGTGTGTGTGTACATGAGTGCAGCAGGAGGGGAGATACCTTGAAGCACTTAAAGGAAAATACATACATGAAACAGTTTTCATTTCTCTTATTTTCAGGGAGATTTTCTAGTAACATCACAAGTCAGTATCCAAGAACACCACACCTCGTCCCACCCTCTTGTATTAGTTTGAGTTTGTTGCTTAAGCCTATTACTAGCCAAAATTAAGCTGTTGATTTGTTTGCCTATTTACAGTCATTGTGATCCCAGCCAAGAATACCTCTGTTACCATAGCAACTATAAGTAATAGGAAGGACCTTCACGATAAAAAGGAATCCAATGACACGGAGATGTCAAGCTTAGGGTTTTGTTTATTATTTTTTCCAAACCGCATTGCTCAAGGTGTCTCTGGCCTGAAGTGGTTCACAAGCCACCATGCTACACCATGTTTTCCATCTGTATTCAAATTCTCGCCTGGCAGTGGTCTTCTATTTGCTCCTCGTCTGTTTTGATAGAAATCAATAGCTCCCCTCATCTTGCCCCTGCATTTCAAAAATCGCATCCACTCTCTCCTCCCTGCTCCATTGACACAGGGAGGTTAGCATCCTGATGAAGTCAGTCCTCAGGAAGGAATTGGATCCCTTGCTGAGACCGTCTTCTTCCACCCCCGTCTGGGGAGGTGGAGGGTCCCATTGAACCCCCGGCAATGACATTTTGCTTTATTGTCTGGGAGATAAGGAGATATACAGTTCAGGCAGAGGCAATATGAGGCAAATAACCCAGTTCACCTCTTTAAATAGTGCAAAGAAATCATCCAGGAGCTGATAAATGGGCTTTGTATCCTGACAGGTGCAGAGTCCTCTTGAGCAGCTTGCCTTGAAAACTGGAGAGATGAACCTAGTAGTTTGAAGGTCTAGCATTTTCATTTGAGTTTTTAAGTTGGAAGGGGGGTGTTTTTTCCACTATTACCCTCACTGCTGAGCATTTGTGTCCAAGACATGAGATTTGAGCATGCAGTCTAATGGCTTTCTGTTAGACGAGTTGCCTTCTCTCTTGCTATGGGATGTTCAAGAATAAGATATCCATTGTCAGGGCTCAGGAGTAGTTAAGAGAGCTTGCTGTGCAAGTGTGAGGACCTGAGTTCAATCCCCAGGACTTATGTAAAAAGCCCAGTGTGTCTGCCCATGCTGGTGACCCCAGTGCCGAGGGGGAAATGGGGACAGGGGGAATCCCTGGGCTCTCTGGTTCACTAGTAACTAAAATAAGGAGAGCTCTAGGTTCCGTGAGAGACCCTGTATCAAGAAAATAAGGCAGAAGAGGATGCTTGACATCTTCTGACCTCACACATGCATGCTTGGAGGTGTGCATCTGGACACACATGTGCATACACCAAATGCACACACAAAAGGAAAAATACCAATTGACAATTCATGCAGGACATCAAACCGTTTCTTTGAGTGAGTAGTGGGAAGCTGGGGTGGGGGATCCTGGGAGATGGAGGGCTCTGCCTCCTGATGAGGCCCCTGCACCCACTCACCCTGTGCCTTGTCCTGGAGCCTGGGGTCTTTACCAGTGGAAGATGGATATTGAGGAGAATTAAGCTCCTTTGAGAGAGCTTTCATGTGGCTTTGGGGGGAAATATCATGCATTCCCTGTCCAGTTTTGCAACACAAGAGAGAGCCATGCCCAAGCACGAGAAAGATTTGAGATCAAGGATATCTGCTCTTAGGGAGAATAAAATAAAGTGTCATGTTATTATTTTAATAATCTAAGAGTTTAGCCCCATGGATTTTAATTTTTTATTTATTATGATGATGATTTTGTGTGTGAAGGTCTCTCCTTTCATCTTGTTGAAGACAGGGTCTTTTTTGTTGTTTTGCTGTCCCACAAGCTTCTGGATTCTTCTGTAGACATGTTGGGATTACAAATATCTGTGCTATTATTGTGTCTGGCTTTACGAGGGTGCTAGGAATATGAATTCTAGTCAGCAAAACCCCTCTAATTGCTGAACCATCTCCCCAGCCCCCACCATGAAGTTCTGCGTGGCAAAGTAGCCTCCAAAGTAAGAAAAAGGAACATTGAAAGCAAAATGTCAGTGGAGATCACTGTGCCTTCCTGTGACTGACAGAATTATTTCCCTGAGCATTGTCCCGCTGTCTCAGATTTGTCTGCTGTGAATATTTCCTTGGGAACTACATACAGCTTGCGGCATTCACTCCTCTTCCTCCTGACTTTACTAGTCTTAGTCAATACAAAGTAAAACTTGATAACCTGGTCTGGTCAGCAAATCCTCAGAAAATGGTCCATTGTACCTGTGCCTTGCTTCTTTTTTCCCCCTTTATTATCCATAATTAGATACATTGAATGAGCAAATAATGAGTTGGTATCCCCAGTTCCCCAATTCCCCTGTTCTGTGTCCCCAATCAGCTGGATATCCTCCTCCATGGGCAGTCTGGATCAGTCCATGGGGTAGAGGATTATGGATAGCCTAGGAGTAAACCCAGTTCCACACCCCCTTTGTATGTTGTTACTGAGGGGGGCAGTGTCTCTGGATATTTTCCCCCACCATAGCTCTTACAATCTTTCCGCCCCCTTGTGCCTTGCTTCTACTGAAGAAGCAAGGGCAGGGCATTGGTTTTCTCTGCAGATCTTTGCTTTAACTCCAGGAGCCAAGAAACACATTGACCTTTATCTTACCATCCATGGTGCAGAGAAAGAGCCCAGAGACCATTCTCAGTCCACCCCTAAGAATGAAGCTGGCTCTTTGCTGCTGAGTGAAGTCACTTTCCTTTTCCTTCCTCACGTGGGAATATCAGCATGAGCGCTCCCGGGGATACAAATTCCTCTCTTCTCCCCTTCCAGCTTCCTTTCTTATCCTGCAAGAAGCCTTCCCACTAAGAATCCTGATTGCGACCTGAAATCACATTTATTTTACCAGCTGGAACACTTAAGATTCCGAGTTGGACTCTGGGGCCAGATGATCAAGGTTTAGCTATTTCTTTACTTTGAGGATATCATTTCTTTCCCCTGGTATCTGGGTCTTTATCTTCAAATGCAGTTAACAACCTCCCTAACTGTTGGGAGGTTGTTAGGAGCATAAAATCTACTAACTCCAATAATGTGCTGAGGGGAACATCACATTAAGAAATTCCAGGAATTTGCCTTTTCCATTTTATTTTTAATGAGATTGCCACCATCTCAGAAACCTCCAGTTATTAAAATAAAAAAGAGAAAGCTATATTTTCCAAATCTACCTTTTAAATTCTGTTACTCCAAATTTCTCCTGCCTTTGACCTTGATGAGAAGGTGGAAAGCAATGCCAATGTTAAGCATAGACTCAAGCTCCATTTGTAATAGCAAATAGGGTCCGTGTGGTGGTTTAGATGTGAAATGTCCCCTATAGTCTCATGTGTTTTGAATGCTTGGTCCCCAGCTGGTGGCATTTGGGGGGTAGAACCTTGCTGGAGAGGTGTGTCACTGGGGGTTCGACAATGAGGTTTATTATTTCATCCCTATTGGGTGTTGATAGCTCACTTACTCTAGTTGCTACTTCCCAGCTGTTGTGACAAGACGTGGCACCCAAACTCTGCTCTGCCATGCTTTTGATGCTATGATGAAACTTCTCCTTGAAACTGTAAGCTGAAATAAACCCTTTTTCTGCTTTTGGTTGGGTGTTTGTTCCAGCAACAAGATGAGAATTGCTAGTCAGTATTCAGCTCAACCCCAGGCAGAAAGGATGGATGTTTGGCTTATACTTAGCCTTGCTAGTGTCAGAATTGAGCAGTGTTTAGTGTATCTTCCTCTTAGGGTGTCAGAAGGATGGACCAACACCGGCAGTCTTTAAGAACAACCTGATGTGGAAACAAGGCTCAGTTACGGGGCCCTGCTCAGCATTCAAGTTAACAAGGATCTGGGGCTATTCTCATCCAGAAAGGGATCAGGGAGCCATCCATGCTATTATGGGGAAAATGTGGCTGGGGGTCAGTGTGATGCAGATCAAATCAGACTTACACCTGCGTCTAGTGCGAAGACCTGGGGGAAGCTTAAAAGTCCCTCCCTCAAAATGGAGAAAATGATGGAGTCTTCAGAAGGTTTTCTGTGGATGAAACAGACTAGATTGTGGCCAACACCACAGGGCCTGTTTGCAGAAGATACTCTTGACTCTTAGATTTTATTTTTAAGTGATGCATAAAAAACGCACAATTCATGGGCCAGCAGGGGATATATCATATATGTTCAGATCAGTTGATCTGTAAATATTCTTTGTACTGACTGAAAAAATCAGGGAGAGAGAGAGAGAGAGAGAGGGAGGGAGGGAGAGAGAGACTTGGAAAGGGTAGAGGGAGGTTTATTGATTTGGGATGTACTTACATGAACACCTTCAAATAAAAAAAATGTTGATCAGTTCACTGTTCTTATGTTTTAAAATGTGAAAATTGTGTGTGTGTCTTAACACACACACACACACACACACACACACACACACACACACACACACACACACACACACCTGTCTAAGGGCCTCTTTCTCTTGGTGTCCAGGGGAAGCATGTCCCCAAACATCTCAGCTCTCTTTCTTCCCCTGTGGATTCTTTCTCCCACGAGAGAGAGAGAGAGAGAGAGAGAGAGAGAGAGAGAGAGAGAGAGAGAATATGGGTACCCCAGGGCCTCTAGCCACTGAAACTCCAGATCCATGTGGCACTTTTGGCATCTGGCTTATGTGAATACCGGAGAATTGAACCTGAGTCCTTAAGCTCTGTAGGCAACTGCCTTAACTACTGAGCCATCTCTCCAGCCCAGCCTCTTTACTTTGGATGAGCTATTCTTGTATTTTTCTGGGGCTGAATGTATTTTGGAGGCAGGAAACCAAAGTTTGAATTCTGAGTCCCGGGTTTCTCAGCCACAGATTTCTTGTGTGCAGCCCTGTAGCTGTGAGGATTCCATATGACTGAGGTCACCACTTAGCACAGAGCAAGACATGCTCAAAAATTAGCTGTACATTCTTCAGAGTCATCTTTAGGGTAGCGATCACCCTGGTCCCCAGTCTGAAAATCTTGAGGTTGTAAAGTGACCTTTCGATATTTATTGAATTTATTTCAAGCTTGGGCACATCTTGGTTCTAGAATGTGTGCATCTAAGTGGTTCACATCTGGGTTCACCTAGATCTACGACTGAGGCCATTTTCTCTGACTTAGAATTAGCAGCCTAAACGGATCCTGTGTGAGTGAGAACCCCTCTCTTTCTTTGCTTTGATTTAAGGCACACAGAATTCTATCATCTAATAATTTTCATTTATTGAGGTCATTCATTTTATTTTCTTAGCTTAACAGAGAGGTGAGTAGATGTATTTAGTATGCTACTTTAAAAATATATGTTGGCATATGTATTTGCTTTTCCATGCCCTCGTTTACTTTGCTACATTTGAACAGGGAATAACCTAGTTGTTATCAGGTGGTGACTATTTTTAGTGAATAGATAGGAATTCCATGTCTGGGCCTAATGGCATGCAAACAAAGCCACATTATTCTAGCTCTCTCTCTCTCTCTCTCTCTCTCTCTCTCTCTCTCTCTCTCTTTCTCTCTGTTTCTAAGCTACGGGAAGTGAGAGTGCAACGATAAGTATTTACAGCCTGAATGTTTTTATAAAAGGAAGAATTAAATCTTTGGGTCATTTTCATTGGCTCATTCATTGCCCAGAGTCAGGTGGTGGTTCTGTATTCTCCCCACTAGGAATCCAGTGACAGGCACTGGGATGCTTTTCAGTCATGCCTGCAGGTACCAAGTTATGCTTTATCTCTAACAGTGTTTCAAAGCAAGGCCTGTGGACCACCTGCACTCCTCACGGCAGGTGTGCTGGCTTAGGAGGCAGTTGTCTGAGCATCACAGTGTGATCCATTGGGACAGAGTGAAAGTAACGAATATGCCCTACAAAGCTCCTTAGGACTTTTTATTGATGCTGATCAAATCTCACCTCTATCAATCATCTATCAAATGGAGGATGGATAATCCCTCAGTGAGGCTTACTGTAGCAATGTTACAATCGTTTGGAGAGTACATTCCACACGTTCTCACCAGAAGAAATTAGATTTATCGGAGGTGATGGGTATGTTAATTATCTTAATTTAATGGGATGGCCACTGTGTTCATATATTATAATATAATGCTTCCCCCCATAAGTATATACGATAAGTGCCTTTTTTTGATCCAGGACTTTAGTGGGGGGAAAGGGAGAAGGAGAAAAGAGAGAGGCTAGGAGAGAGAGAGGAGAGAGAAAGGGGGTGCATATACCAGTGAGAGACAGAGGGGAAGGAAGGCTAGAGGGAAAAGAGGGCAGAAAAGAGGAGAAAAAGTTCTCCTGGCTCTACTACAATGCGTATCTGTTAAGATAGCCTGGTATATACATTGAGGGCATAGCATAAGCACTTTCCACGGTAATAAAATTCACCACACATACTTCTAGCTTGTAAGATAGTCCTTTTTCTCAGTCGCAGCCTATTTTATTGGGTCACTTGTGTTTCCACTCAGTGTGTCTTGGGGTCCAGCCAGAGACAGTGCAAATGACGCTTCTCTCCTTCTTCTGAGCCATTATCCCAGTCAATCATTCTAATTTTAGCATATGTGCTGCCCAAGTGAGCATTCATCCCAGTGAAATCACAAGGAATTATCCATCTCCCCAAACAGGGGCCGGTGATTTTAAAACACTGATGAATACATATCACTTGCCTGACGAGAAAGGCTGATAGGAGCCAGGAGGATAAAGAGTTAGTTTATTCCCATGCCATATGGAGAATCATATAGAAATGAACATATAGGTCATTTGGCTCCATAGCTGGATGCTGGACTAATACCATCGGATCTGTTCGTAGGATGATAAAAGAATTGATTCTTTTAGGTTGGGTTCTAGTTCAACCAAAGAGCAACCCAGAGTGTTGGGCAACTTCTGTCACCTATGCAGTTGCTGGCTGAGCCCTGTGGAGAGTCGTTACTCATGTATTTGTGTGTGCATGCGTGTGTGCTCACATGTGAGTATACATGTGAGAGAAACAGAGCATGCTGACTTGTGTGTGTCTGTAGCCAAAGGATATCAGTTAAGAGCCAGCTGGTCATGGACTCTAGCTATAGCCGAGCTTTCCAATGTCTTCAGATCCACCTTGCATAAAAATACAATCATAAAAGTAATGAAACAAATTAATGAATTAACTCATGAGTATTACCATGCCTTGGTGAGTTCCCAGATTTATGAGTGTGTGGGCAAAGCCCACAACAGCTTCAATCCCTATGTGGTATCAGAAGTTGTATGAGAAGACAGGAGACAAAGGTACATGTGATGAACTGGGAGGAGCTTCACAGGATGAACTCAGGAATAAATGCCAGCAGCTGCCGCCCAGGAGGGGATTCAGGACTGGGAATGGACTGGAGATGTGGGCACCGTGAGTTGCCCGAGTTACCACCTAGGCTGGGGAGATGCCTCAGCTGGTAAAGGTGCTTGCTTGCAAAGTCTTCCTACCCATGTTCTACCCTCCCCAGTACCCATGTAAAGTCAGATGCAAAGTGGTACATAAGTGCCTAGAGCCAGGAGGACCTGAAGCTCATAGACCAGATCCATTGGTGATCCTTTACTGCATCTAGAGACCCTGTCTCAAAGCAAGTGAAGAATAATGCAGATACCTCAAGATTGTGCTGTGACCTCCACATGTGTTCTCTGGCACACAAGACCACATACATACATGCATGCATGCATCCATCCATCCATCTATCTATCCATCCATCCGTCTGTCCATCTGTATGAAAGAATTACTAACCCGAGAGTTACCCCAGGACAAAGCCCTGTGCTAGGATACTGGAGAGTTAGGCATCCATCAAAAATGATCATCTCAAGGGATCAAAACATAGAAAAGCCAGGAGAGTGTCTGAATACATTTACTAGTTCATAATAAAATAAAAAGATCATTCATTGGCAGTCTTTGGGGGGATGCTAAATCAACTCTCTATTTGGCAAGCCAGACCAGGGAAAAGGAACAGCCATCTAAGATCTGCTACCTCTCAGATCAACCAAAGAGTTGGTGATGGAACATTCCTCCCTTTGGAATCTTCCCAGGCAACGAATGAGGAATAGTAAAATTAGAATATCTCTGTTTAGTAAACACGAATGCATCAATGGATCCCAGCAATGATCAGCAGTACCAGCTACTGTTACAAAAAGAGACAGACATTTTCATACCCATCACCTGGGCCGTAGTCTTGGAAAAATAAATGAGGTGTGCATCTGCTTTTATATTGAACAACAGACTTTCAACAAATATGAGGGAAAGGTGCATACCTGTTGTTTCACACTGTAGGAATGTCATTAGCAAAGTCCACCCTGTGGGACACTAACAAATGGACCGGTTCTCTTTCAGTCTAAAATGCAGTGAAATGAACAGGTGGAAGGAACTTGCCCACACAAGAGACTGAAGAGTTATAGTAAGCCATCTTACATTAACCATATGCATTTGTTAACCCAAAGAAATAAAGTGTTGTTGTAAAAAGTATTTAAACCAGAAGCTAGGGAGATCACCCCGTGGACAAAGCTATTGTTGCACAAACATGAGACTGAAGATCCGGTCCCTAGTGTCCACATGGTAGCCCTCCCCCCGGGTGGTCCCCACCCTCAGGAGGTAGACAGGCAGAGCCATAGGGCTTGCTGCTTAGTTAGAGTAGCTCATCAGTGAGCTCTGGCTTCAAGCTTTGTCTCATTAAACAGGTCGAGATGTCAACCTCTGGCCTGTACATGCACATGAACACCCATGTATGCACACCCGTCCATACGTGTGCCTACATGCATGCAAATATGCATACACACTTGCATATCCACCCCCACAAAAATTTTTAGAAAAATGGGAAAGTGTGAACACGGAAAATATTAGACAAGGTACATGATCCGGATAAATATATGTGCATATATCACACATATAAATATAAACATATGCACATTAATAATATATATTATGAGTGTGAGGGTGCATTGTGTTGACATTTGACTGAGTCCTTGGCCTTTGGAGACACGTACTGAAATGTCTACAGATGAAATGACATGATACCTGGGGTTCTCTGTAAAACAGTCCGGAGAAAGGAAAACCTTGATAATGGTGTGGACAGAGCAGGTCTGGTTATGCACGGAAACAGTTGTTGAAACTTGGTGCTGGGTACATGGGGGATCATTTTAATATTGGTTCTCTTTTCAAGGATTTAAAGCAACTTCAGTTTGTGTGGCTGTCTCTATAACTGACCTAGGTGAGTAGGACTGAGCCTTGAGGCTGGTAAAGATCTAGCAAGCATTTACTCTCAGCCATCACTGGGGGGCTCTGCAACAGCAAGACAAGGCCTCCTGGACACTTCCTATGAGGGTCTGTAAAGTCAGGAAGGTGACCACAAACAGCACTGGTAGCCTTTTTAGATTTCATTCTAATGGCAGATGTGCTCTTTATATCTTCATGTTCTTTCCGTGACCCATGGGGGTCTGACAGCTCTGGGAGCCTTAAAGTCTGGAGACCACACCAACTCCCTTCATTCCTTTAATTGAGCTGCGGGGAACATGGGCAGAAGTGTTCTCTAGTCTCTAGTGGGGGTGGTTCAGTCTTACTACAATGAAGAGCGGCTTCACTTTTTGTTAGATTATATATATTTAAATTATCTCTCATATGGGTTGGGGAGATGGCTTATCTTGAAAGCAGGAGGACCTGAGTTCAACCCCAAGAACCCACATAAAAGGCCCAATGATTAAGGTACTTCCCTACAAAGAATAACAACCTGGGTTTGATTCCCCAATACCCATGTAAAGCCAGATGCACAAGATGGCATGCACATTTGGAGTTCATTTGCAGTTGCTAGAGACCTTGGCACACCCATTCTTTCTCTCTCTCTCTCTCTCTCTCTCTCTCTCTCTCTCCCCTTGCAAATAAATGAATAAATAAAAATTAAATAAAAAATTAAAAGTCCAATGTGTGGTGTGCACCTGTAACCCTAGTGCAGGAACGGCAAAGACAGGAGGGTCTCCAGTACTTGCTGACCAGTGAGACTAGCCTAACTGGTGAGCTCCATTCCATGAAAGATCCTGTCTCTGACAGGTGTCTGATGGTGTCTGAAAGGAACACTGTCCTGGTTTGTCCTCTGGTCTCCACACACACCTGCACACACAAGCATGACACATATGAAACTCTCTCATGTCTTAGATACTTTAAGTATGTATGTTATACTTGTATCATACTTGTATATATCATTTATAAGGGACATGTATGTATGTATGTATGTATGTATGTATGTACGTGTGTGTGTATCTAGTTCCCAAGCTTTCTAGTTCCCAAGTAGCTTCTAATACATTCATTCATTCAGTGGCTATTTCTTTTTTTTAATATTATTATTTATTTACTTGCAAGCATAGAGATAGGAGAGAGACAGAGAGAATGGGTACACTGGAGCCTCCAGACCCCCAAACAGACTCCAGATGCATGCACCACTCTGTACATCTGACTCCATGTGGGCACTGGGGAATGGAGCTAGGCTCTGCAGGCAAGCGCCTCAACCACTGAGCCATCTCTCCAGTGCCCTGTGGCCATTTCTTAAATGCTTAAGTAGTAGACACTGTACCCAAGGATGAGGGTGCAGTGCACAAAGACCAGGTGATTCTAACCAACATTCAGCTGTAGGAAGATACCAGAATCAAGACCCAAGGAAACAAACCAATTGCAGGTTGGGGGAAAGGCTGTGAGGAAAACATAAGCGGAGCTGTGGTGAAGACTATGGACAAGGGCCTGCTGCAGCAGGAGAGGGCTTGCAGAGCAGGTGGCATCTCGCTGGACCCTGAGGTGTGAGATGGAGCCTCCGATGTTGGGGAGAACCGAAGGCAGAGGGACAGCCAGAGGCTGGAAAACCTGATCAGCATGGAACCCGTGGGGCTGGACTGAGGTCAGAGCACAAGGTAGACGGGGTACCTACCGGAAGGAAGTGTAAGTCCTCACTTTGTGTTCAGATAACCATGTGGTCTGTTCTCATTGCTCCTCCCACTCTACAGATGGGACTGCTTGGGCGATGTCTTGTCTCATTGCTGATAAGTTACAGACAGAACAAAAGCTTGAATCCCTTCCACCAAAATCCACACACATCTAGAGTTCCTACCGAGCAGAAGAATAAAACTGTTACAGATTTGCTCTTCTCTGAAAATTAACTTTTCTCGCTACCAGAGAGGTCAGTTGAAGCTGTGCTTGCTGTGACCAGAGTGGGAGACCAAGATGCCACACGCCCCCTAGGGAACATAAGGGTTTCCTCACAGGTTTGCTGTGGGAGGAGGAAGTATGGGCCCATCTCCTGAAGTCTTTAGAAGTGCCTGTGGGTACATAGCAGGACTTACTCTCGTCTCCATCTGCTGTCCTCGCTGAGTAACTGCCATTTGAGATGAAGAAACAGAGCAGTGTGATGTCATTGGAACAGGGTCCGTTAAGACATGGCTCTGGTTCTGGGGAGGAAGATCAGCTCTGAATACAGAACTGTTTGCTTTCATCTTCCGAGGACGCCAGCTGCTGTGTCCTGCTTGCTGTCCTTCAAGGGGAAACAGAAGGAAAAAAGCCTTTTTAGAGGGAGAGGGGGCTTTCCTGCTGGCAGGAATGGTTTCTGTAGTGAACTTGACCCAGGAGCTAGATTGGGAGAAAGTTGACCCAAGAGATAGATTGGGGCGATCTTGGCTTGAAAGAAAGGGAAGAGATGGAGGTGGGGGAAAGGAAGAGGAAGGCTGCAATGGACCAGATAGAGTGCTAAGCACTTTCCCTATGAGAATCCCCTGCCTTCACAAAGGAGCAAACCCATGGACATTTTAGGAAAAAACCGTCCCTTGCTTTCTCACCTGATGTCTACCCAACTGTAGCTCACACTGGACATTGGCCAGCCATGGCCTTTTGCTATCAACAAGGTCTTTGTATGTGTGATGGCAACGTAGTGTTGTAGGAGTACAGTGTCCAACTGCCTCAGTTTACACATAGGAAGAGGTGCAGGAAGGTGACAAACTCCCCAGGCTCATCCAGCAAACAGCAGAGGAACCAGCATCAGGTCCTAACTCTACCTATTTTTTACCTTCCGATGGCTGTGGCCAAATACCTCCCAAGAGGGAAGGAAGGCTTTATTTTGGTTTATAGTTTGAGGTTACAGTCTGTCATGGTCAGGAAGGCACAGTGGCAGCCGCTGGTCACCCTGCGGAAGCAGAGAGGGATCAGCCAACTCTCTCTTTCTGACACAGTCCAGGACCCCAGCCCACGCAATGGTGCCTCCCACAGTTAAGGTGGGGCATCCCACCTCAATTAACCTAATCTAGAAAATCTCTCGCAAACATGCCAAGGGATTGATTTCCTCCGTGATTCTAAATCCTGTCTACTTGACCACCAGAAAGCTTCCAAGTTCCCTGCCTTCACCTCCATCCATCTCTATTTCTCCTTGCCGAACTGTCTTTTCACCTTCACCTTGGTAGTTAGTTGCTCTCCAACATGAACTTGAGATTGTCCTGTGAACCAGAAAGGACTTTTGATTTGCTTGGAGGGAATATTTAGGCTAGGACAGATATATATTTACCAAAGTCTACTTACCTGGGCAAACAGAGAAACCCACTGAGTTGTTGGGTGGTGATGATGATGATGATGGTGTGTGTGTGTGTGTGTGTGTGTGTGTGTGTGTGTGT